>CM071949.1:31085000-31092500 GCA_036784905.1 Acrossocheilus fasciatus | reverse complement strand
TAGAAAGCGGTAATAAAATATGAGAAGAACTCAGAGTTAAACTGAGTCAGAACACATTCATCTTGATAAAGTCAGATAACTTTGATAGAAAGGTATGTAATGAATTGGGTTTGAATAGCTGTCAGCTGTTAAATTTAAGCACACAATTAGATAAAACCAATTTAGCTCTCAAACAATTACCAAGCAATGCTTCATTGTGTTCAGTCTGTGTGTAAAAAGGTCACATTAGCAATTAAAGAAAAACACTTCAGCAAAACATACTCAGCTCAAAGTGTCTGAATCATTTTTGGTCTCAAATTGTTATCAGTTTTACTGCTAGTCCACTGTATGAAGGATTTTTGGGTATAATATGTCACAATTTACTTTATTTTGCTATCCTCACTTACATAAATGAACTATAGTGTCCTGCACCCACTAGTAAAAAAATATCAAAAATTATATCTGCTGTCTGAATCATTTTTGTTTTGACTATATTAGTAAAAACTATAATAGTATCTTAATGATACTAAAGTAACACTGCAGAAACCCTGTTAAACATGGTAAAATCACTGTAACCACGGTGACTGATGATGTCACACACTCGATGTTCATCTGCTGCGTTGAATCTCTCCTGATTCTCACAGATCATTGATGAATTTTGCATCTTTTACACTGTTATTTTCCTGTTTATTACTGTGAATCAGTCTGTAAAGCGATATAGAAATAAAATGACTGATTTTACGGTCAGAACAGTCTGGTTTTGTAAATCTCCAAATGCTTATGTTAACTGTAATATTACTCTGTGTGTGCGCAGTGCTATATGTTCCACATGTACGTTGGCGTTCGTGCCGGCGGCGGCATCGGTGATCAGATCGAAGATCCGGCCGGTGACGAGTACGAGATCTACCGCATCATCTTTGACATCACCTTCTTCTTCTTCGTCATCGTCATCCTCCTGGCCATCATTCAGGGTGTGTATCTGTGTGTGTGTGTGTGTGTGAACTGGTATATATGGGTTATGAGGACACAAATCTGTATAATAACATGGGTACTACAATGTGAAGGTGGTTTATGAGGACACTTCCAATGTCCCCATAATTTAAAAGACTTATAAATCATACAGAATGAGTTTTTTTGAGAAAGTAAAAATGCCTGTAGTTTCCTGTAAGGGGTAGGTTTAGGTGTAGGGTTGGTGTAGCACAATAAAAAATACGGTTTGTACAGTATAAAAGCCATTACACCTATGGATAGTCCCCACAATTCACAAAAACAAATGTGTGTGTGTGTTTTAGGTCTGATCATCGATGCGTTCGGTGAGCTGAGAGACCAGCAAGAGCAGGTGAAGGAGGACATGGAGGTGAGACACACACTCAACTCTTGATGTGAAGTCTGCCGTGTGTGTGTTAGATTAAACACGCGTGTTTTTCCTCCGGCAGACAAAGTGCTTCATCTGTGGGATTGGAAACGACTACTTCGACACGGTTCCTCACGGCTTTGAGACGCACACGCTGCAGGAACACAACCTGGCCAACTATCTGTGAGTCCTGCTGATCCGCCACCGTTCACACCTGCAGCCTTAATCGCAGGAAGTGTTAATGATTCTGTCCTCAAGTGATTTACCTGCGCAGAGTCAAAGACAAACAAATAGATGAGATACACGATCAATACGGCGTCCAGACGAGCTGCCTTTGGCAACTAAACAGAGGTTAACAACAATACATGACTTAAATCAGAATGTTAGAGCAGCACACACCAGCCATCTTCACAAAATCATAATGAGAATCACTTATAAATCTGTTGTCAACAAAAGATCACGGTCACACTGCACTTTTCGTTACATTGACTTCCATTCATATGCATGCGAATGCGTCAGACCGGACACACAAGCCCGTGCGAAAGGTTTTCGCATCTGCTTTCCAAAGTTCAAGCTTCGTGACACCGTGTGACCAACGGCAGATCGATACGTCACATGACCGTAGCTAATTTAAAAGAACATAAATTGCAGCGCTGCAGGAAAGTGTAGTAGATTGTATGTTTTTACATTTTAGATGAACAGTGTTTCCCACAGACTTATATTTGTGGCGGCATATATGCCAGCAGGAGGCGCTTTTAGAGCGCGGAGAGAGCAGTTTCCCCGGTAACACTGTACACAAAGCAGCCCTCCGCTCCCAAACGCTGCTTTATCAGGCATTATACGCAGGATGAAATGAAAATGAGATCCAACATTTTCTGAAGACGGTTTCCTGACCGTGTCTTGATTTTGAAACGTGCAGTGCTCGTTTATTCAACGAAGTCAAAGCTTTTTGAAAAAAATCTATTTGTGGCGGTCAGTTTTGATATTGTGGTGGACCACCACAAATAAATCAATGTATGGGAAACACTGGATGTATTATTATTTGTCATGTTGAATTGAACTTTTTAAAAAGACGCTGCAGAGCATGACGTCATATCCCGACCGTTGCAGAGCATGCTCAAAGACTAGCGTGACCGGCTTCCTGCAGTCTCCTGACAAAATATAATCTGTATCATTTAACATTTGAAAGCCATCGCTTCCAGTGAAAGGTCATGAAATCTGGTCACATGAAGAACATACTGTTCACAAAAATCATATTTGTCTTAAAATTCAAATAAACAGCAGTCATTGAGAGAGCAGACAGTGATTGGCCACTGCCAGTGTTGGGGAAAATTACTTTTAAAAGTAATCCATTACAATATTGCATTATTCCCTAAAAAAGTAACTACTTATGTTGCTTAGTTACTTTTATGCAGCGTAATGCATTGTGTTACTTTTGCAAGTATATTTTGTTTTTGTACATGAATGGTAGTGTGTGTGTGTGTGTGTGTGTGTGTGTGCGCGCGCCTCTCAAAATATACTCCATTTGACAGTGCGCACGAACGTGGGCGGTCAACACCTGCGCTCTAGAAAGCTTCATCCATGTCCAGTGTCAGCTCTGTTTTACCCCATAAATTATGACCAATTTCAAATATTTTAAACCAAAGCTGGGCTATCCATACCCTCTCGATCACAAGCGCTCGTCAGTGCAGCCAGTTGTTGTAGTTGCAGTCTCCACTATTTTGTTGTTGTTGTTTTTATTGATTTTGAACACTGAATGTGTTTGTGTGCAGGTGAGGTGAGTAAACACATGCTCATATTTAGTGTAGAACTACAGTAAGATCATGTTCACACACAACGCTCTGCACTTACTCCTGATTTCACCAGAGCTGTCACTCAATACATGAGGAACACAGGAACTGGAGTTAATTAACTTATATTTTCCTGTAAATGAAAAAGTAACTTTACTATTTACTTGAAAAAAGTCATCTGATTACAGTGTAATATGCTTGTGTAATATGTGTGTGTGTGTCTTTGCAGATTTTTCTTCATGTATCTCATCAACAAGGATGAAACAGAGCACACAGGCCAGGTATTTCCCATCTTCCTCTCTCATTAGTTCTCATGTGTTGATGGTTGTGTTTTATGTTCATCACGTAGCTACTGTTCAACACACATCCTTGTTTGTCTTTCAGGAGTCGTATGTTTGGAAAATGTACCAGGAACGATGCTGGGAATTCTTCCCCGCTGGCGACTGTTTCCGGAAACAATATGAGGACCAGCTCAATTAAAACACACACACACAGATGGCTCTTACAGTGGCGATTGTATCAGCTGGAACGCTTTTGACATGCAGTGAACATATGAAGCCACACTTTCCTGCCATCCGACGCTTCTTCATTTCATCAATGAACTCACAGACTGATTAGGAGGAGGGGAGCAGCACGTCACGAGCGAACGCTGCACGCTACTTTAGACGGGGATCCGGTGCCTTATGCAAGATGAAGATGAGCCGGAGCGAGCGCTGGAACCCCTCAGGACTCCAATCTTCTCCTCTGCTGATCCGTTTCTTGCTTTGTTTTCCGTTCTTTTGGTAATGCACCCATGCAACAGCAGAGTTACTCTTTATATAGTCCAAAAAATCTTTCATTGCATGTTTATTATGCAAGTTTAAGGAAAACATTTGAAACGTAAAGACGCAAGCTGATCTATATCACGCGCAGTTTTATAGGTTTAAGAATATTTAAGCTGTCTCTGTCCTGTCGCGGTATATCACAGACTTTCCTCCGTCGTTCGCCAAGAAAACGTCCACTACTGGAGAAAAACGCATTCGCACTACATTTAGTTTGACGCAGAAGCAATACCCATTCAGGGAGTCCGCCCTACACCCTACATGATACACCCTGCACCCTACGGCGACGGAGGGCCAAACATCAGCGTTTCCCCGCAGGAGCTCAACTCACGCTTAATAACTGCAGAAACACGTCACACACGGACTTATGAAAGACCGAGACATTTCCCATCCTTCAGGAAACCACTGCACTTTCTTTCATAGCCATGACGAAGACCAGATGCTTTTCTTATTTGTTCTATACGAAACAATGTGAATCATTGCAATAACAACAAATGGGCTAAAAAAAAAAAACCAGCCGCAACTATGTGAGAGAAATTTTACTCATGTAAAGAATTTTGATAACAAAAAAAACCTCATCAGAAAATAACCTGTCAGACTTTAGTGTACCGTGTAGAGTTGTGCGCATATAACTGTGTGTGATCTGTAAAGGGAACTCAAAGACTTGCATGATTTTGACAAATAAAGTGATTATTTATTGATGCTTGTAGGTGAGGATGTGCTTACAGTGACAGAAACCTCATTCTTCAGGTGATTTGCTCCTGCGGACGCGGCTGAATGATGCTGTCTGAATGAAAGCGCATGGATATAATGGGTTATTTCATAAACTTTTTACAGTTTGCAATTTGGATTAGTGAAAGGGTGCAATGAAGATTCATCTTTGGCCAAAACATGAAGGGTAAAAGCTCTATTTGACCAGCTTCAGCTAGTTAACTCATGTTTGTCAGATGATTTAAAGTGTCTTGGCCTCATCCATGATGCACGAGCAGATTTAATCCTCATAATGCATTCAAACTCTGAACTAATTTCATATTCTGGGTCTGTTTGGATACAGGATTGTTATTCTACAACCTGAATTCTGGAAATATTGGGACGTTTTTTTAAATTTGAATAATTTGAAAACTAAAAGACTTTCAAATCACATGAGCCAATATTTTATTGACAATAGAACATAGATAACATAACAAATGTTTAAACAGAGAAATTTTGCACTTTTATCCACTGAATGAGCTCGTTTCAAATTTGATGCCTGCTACAGGTCTCAAAAAAGTTGGCACGAGGGCAACAAAGGGCTGAAAAAGCAAGAAATTTTGAAAACATTCAGCTGGGAGAACATCTAGCAACTAATTAAGTTAATTGACATCAGGTCTGTAACATGATGAGCTATAAAAGGGATGTCTTAGTGAGGCAGAGTCTCTCAGAAGTAAAGATGGGCAGAGGCTCTCCAATCTGTGAAAGAGTGCATAAAAAGATTGTGGAATACTTTAAAAACAACGTTCCTCAACGTCAAATTGCAAAAGCTTTGCAAATCTCATCATCTACAGTGCATAACATCATCAAAAGCTTCAGAGAAACTGGAGAAATCTGTGCGTAAGGGACAAGGCTGAAGACCTTTGTTGGATGCCCGTGGTCTTCGGGCCTCAGACGACACTGCATCACTCATCGGCATGATTCTGTCATTGACATTACTAAATGGGCCCAGGAATACTTCCAGAAACCACTGTCGGTAAACACAATCCACCGTGCCATCTGCAGATGCCAACTAAAGCTCTATCATGAAAAAAGGAAGCTATGTGAACACGGTCCAGAAGCGCTGTCGTGTCCTGTGGGCCAAGGCTCATTTAAAATGGACTGTTTCAAAGTGGAAAAGTGTTCTATGGTCAGACGAGTCCAAATTTGACATTCTTGTTGGAAATCACGGACACCGTGTCCTCCGGGCTAAAGAGGAGGGAGACCTTCCAGCGTGTTATCAGCGTTCAGTTCAAAAGCCAGCATCTCTGATGGTATGGAGGTGCATAAGTGCATATGGTATGGGCAGCTTGCATGTTTTGGAAGGCACTGTGAATGCTCAAAGGTGTATATAAAGATTTTAGAGCAACATATGCTCCCCTCCAGATGACGTGTATTTCAGCAGGACAATGCAAAACCACAAACTGCAGCTATTACAACAGCATGGCTTCGTAGTAGAAGAGTCCGGATGCTGAATTGGTCTGCCTGCAGTCCAGATCTTTCACCTACAGAGAACATTTGTGACCCTGGACCACAAAACCAGTCTTAAGTCACTGGGGTGTATTTTTAGCAATAGTCAAAAATACATTGAATGGGTCAAAATTATACATTTTTCTTTTATGCCAAAAATCATTAGGATATTAAGTAAAGATCATGTTCCATGAAGATATTTAGTGAATTTCCTACCGTAAATATATCAAAACTTCATTTTTGATCAGTAATATGCATAGCTAAGAACTTAATTTGAACAACTTTAAAGGTGATTTTCTCAATATTTAGATTTTTTTTGCACCCTCGGATTCCAAATTTTCAAATAGTTGTATCTCGGCCAAATATTGTCTGATCCTAACAAACCATACATCAATGGAAAGATGCCCAGACATCTTCAGAAGAGGAGATGCTACACCATGGTAAACATGCCCCCGTCCCAACTATTCTGAGACCTGTAGCAGCCATCAACTTTGAAATGAGATAATTTTGTGCATAAAATTATAAAATCTCAGTTTAAACATTTGTTATGTTATCTATGTTCTATTGTGAATAAAATAGTGGCTCATGTGATTTGAAAGTCTTTTAGTTTTCAATATATTCAAATTTTTAAAAAACCGTCCCAACATTTCTGGAATTCGGGTTGTATAAAACAGTCATAACTTAATATATTTTAACCATATTGTATCTCATTAATGAAAAGTTATTACTTGGGTTTTTACTGCATTTACCCCTTTTAATTAAAAAATGGATAAATAATTTGAGATGTCAAGTTACAAATGAACCACACCAAAAGAAAAAAAGCACAGTTGTTGAATCTGAGAATTAGTAGTGTTAATCTCATTGGAATGAATGTAATTTAATTAAAGTACTTTGAATTAGTAACTCATGATGATTCAAAAATAGTCCAAACTTATGAAACCTACATATGTATTTCTAATTTAAAAACAAACAAAAAAAAACTGATTGTTTTTTTGTGCAGCAATGTTTCATCAATAGGTGTAGATATTCATGTTAAACAAAATTCAGTCCCAAAAGTGTATGAGATATGCAGAAAGGTTTTTGACACTAATAAAACTTAAGTAAATAAATTATGTGCATTTTGAGGGTCTTAAAGCATTTGCAAAGTTTTGTTCCCTTACTAACATCTGTGCTCTTCTTATCCTCTTATCTGCGTCTCTTCCGGGTCAAAACAGACCGAATGCATTATGAGAGTTCAGGCTGCATATAAATGTTTCTTTTATTACTCAGGCTGTCACTCAGTTCAGCTGCTGGCTGTGAAATCTACAGCGCTCTGAGCTTTGAAGAAAAAGGTATGCGATTCACAATCGAACACCAC
>CM071949.1:31070000-31072500 GCA_036784905.1 Acrossocheilus fasciatus | reverse complement strand
GTTTAAGGGTGGGTTAAGGTGTAAAGGATAGGTCAACAGTGTAATTATAAATGTAATTACAGAAATTAATTACAGATGTAACTACATATAGGTATTTTTTACAATATAAGTACAATGTAAAAACATGTATGTACACAACAAGTGCATTGTACCAAATGATTAATTTAAATGTAAGTACATAGTAGTTAAGGCCACCTAATATAAAGTGGGACCGAAGATTTAAGTTGAAGAAAACAGAGCAAAATTAATAGAACTAAATCAAATTGAAATAAAATATTAATACAATATTTAATATTTAAAATGTTCATAAAATATACTATATACTGTAAAATATACTAAAATAACCAATATTAAAATAATTGATGATTAAATAACATGATGAGAAATGTTTGAGATCATATTGAGATATTGAGACATTTAATAGCAGACTTTGGTATCTTGTCAAATCTGAGCAACATTCTTGAGATCTATTCTGAAGGAGGGTGTTTTTCTCAGAAGCAGGAGACTAAATTCTCCGTTTACTGTTTTTTCAGCTGCTTCCACACAAAATCTTTCCTCGTCTCACAGTTTCTGAAAGCTTCACTCAAACAGCAGAAGCACACACCAAATCTACAAAACCAGACACTTTTTGCAAAACACAACACACAAGTCTCTCTGTAACACACACAAATCTAACAGGAATTAATATTATGGCAAATGTGTTTGCAAATGTTTGCTTTTGAGACGTGTTTGTGATATTTTGAATGCAGTGCTTCGTTTTGCAAGAGATGCAAGGCATTTTGTATTTTGTGTGCAATTCTTGGATTTCCGTGTAAAGTTTTGAAAAAAAGAGTCAAAGATGGTCGATGGCTTGATGGTCCAGATCAGAAGAACTACTGATCCCTTCTTAATCCCAGTTTCCATGTGAGATCTTCACAGTGAGAGTCAGTGACTGTGTTTTGAAAATGTGTGAAAGCAGCTGAAAACACTGTAATCTCACTGTTCTAGAGAAACAAATGAAATACTAAAGAGATCTCATTGTGATTTCTCATGATATTTCTATATTTAGAGACATTAAGGCAGGTCTTTTTAGCAGACGTTTGTGAGATGCTGCACGGTGTCATTTGGATATTAATAAGTGCATGTAATTCATAAAGTGAGTGTTTTTGCAGTCGGTGTTCAGTGCTTCTTGAGCTGCTCATAAACGAGTCCGTCGTCTCACTCACGGGTCGTTTGACGATCTGATGGGATTTTAGGGTTTGGACTAATCATGAATATTATCCGCGTGTGTATATCAGATGTGGAATATGAATACTGATGAGCTTGTTTCACTAATCAGCACAGCAATCAAACGTCAATCACGGCTCCGCTTCTTGTGCAATAAAGAGCGTGAAGATCAAATTCAAACATCTGAAGCTCTTCGATGTTTTTAAGATGTAGAGAAGCATTGCACAGACGATTACAAAACACCAAAAATACAAATGCACCGCAAATGAGCAATGCAACAACAGCAGACCATTACAGAATCAGAGTACGGTTCTCCTCGGTGTTTCTCAGCACAGTCCCAGACATCAGCAGGAGTTCTTCTGACGGCTGGATTCATGCTGCCATTCAAACACTCTTAAATCTACATCACAACACCACAACCTGCGACTCAACAGAGACTTCAGACCTAAACCAAACTTCTGAGCGAAGCAGGATACGAAAAAAATATCAGGACTTGGGTGAATCCTGGACGCTTGATGTGAATGTTTTATCAAACTTATTTATCTACAAAGTATATTGCTTCAAAGTTTTAAAGAAAATACTACAGCACTAATATCTTAAATTCCATACATCTTCAGAACCTTTTATTGCTGTAATCCTTATTACTTTAAAATTCACCATCAATAATTTACCGTTAACTACACGGCCCTGAAACTTAAAAATAAAATAAAATACTCAACTTGTTTGCAAAAAATAATTCAAAATATGACCTAATTTGATGATGCTGAGTTCAAAAACATTTATAACAAATTTCCATCACATAGTTTTTTTTCTCACAAAATAATAATGAACATTTTATGCCCTGGTTTCACAGACAAGACTTAAGTGTATAAGTCTGAGCTCTGACTGATCTTAAAATATATCAGTGCCTTTATTTTGTCTTAAAATGCACAGCAGTAATGTTTTTTCTAAAACACATTTATAAAAATGACTTGTATGTCCTAATTGAACTGTTGCCTAGTCCTGGTTTAGTCTAAACCCCGTCTGTGAAACCAGGCCAATATGTATTAGCTTTAATGCACTTTAAAAAAAAAAATCAAAGTTTGACAAAAATAAATATCCAAAATGAAATCTGCAAAGGAGTAGAAAAGGTGGAAATCAGAATTAAGAGTAATGTACTCATCAGAATCATTGGTATTTGTGAAAATGGGTTGAGAATTGAAGGAACCGTTGTAATCTGGCTCAGATTCAGACAGGAATCATGTTTGTGGTGTTTTTCTGGTGATTAACGGAGAATACAAGACTTCTTCACCAC
>CM071949.1:31062500-31065000 GCA_036784905.1 Acrossocheilus fasciatus | reverse complement strand
GTGTGTGTGTGTGTGTGTGTGTGTGTGTGTGTGTGTGTGGATTCAGCTTCTCGCTTCAATGCTCTAATTTCCAATGTCACAGACCTGTCACTATGACAACCGTGAGAGACGACTGACTGCAGGAAAACACACACACACACACACACACACACACACACACACACACACACACACACACACACACACACACACACACACACACACACACACACACACACACACACACACACACACACACACACACACACACACACACACACACACACACACACACACACACACACACTTGTGGAAGTTGATGTTGATGGAATCGCAGCACTTTTGGATGAGATTGAGAAGTTCGTGTTTCGCTCCATCATACCTGCTGTGAATTACACACAGTTCAAGTCTTTATTACAGTTCAGTTTCTGAACAGTTGCACTGGCTTTAACTAATGACTTCTTATTTACGTCAACATAAAATGAAAAGCGACTCTGTTGACTCTTAATTCATGCTCCTGGACTTGTTGTGAATGATTCATCAGTGATGTTATTCTAGAAGTATTTTTGTCTTCTTATTTTCTTTTTCAGAATGTAATAACTCACTAAATCCCAAAACGGAGACGCTCTCACCGTCTAATCAGTTCATAATGGAGAACATCAGGCCTTTAATATCCTGCTTCAATCTGAAGTACGTCAAGATATGGAAGTAAACGAGTCGTTAATGTCAGCTGATGTTTAAAGACGGTGAAACGCAGGTGTGACTGCTGTTTTTATGAGTTTATGATGTTCAGGAAAGTGTTGGTCTCCTGTAGGTGGCAGTATGATGTTTCTCAGAGTGTTTCTCAGGAAGATTGATCAGATATATATGTGTCCCTGGAGCACAGAAGCAGTCATGAGTAGCACAGCTAGCCAACAATACAGTACAGTGTATGGCTCAAAATTGTCGATTTTTCTTTTATGCCAAAAATCATTAGGATATTAAGTAAAGATCATGTTCCATGAAGACATTTTGTAAATGTCCTACCGTAAATATATCAAAACTTCATTTTTGATTAGTAATATGCATTGCTAAGAACTTCATTTGAACAACTTTAAAGGCGATTTTCTCAATATTTAGATTTTTTTTGCTCCCTCAGATTCCAGATTTTCAAATAGTTGCATCTCAGACAAATATTACTAACCATACATGAAGCTATTTATTCAGCTTTCAGATGATGCATAAATCTCAATTTCAGAAATGGACCCTTATGACTGGTTTTGTGCTCCAGGGTCTCATCTAGATATTCACTTTATTGTCAAACACTGCATCAGAAACACTTAAAACATTCCTTTCAATCCTCTCAAGGGCTGTTCCTCAAAATCTAGTCAGATACTCGGAAATCATTATTGTTTGTTCGGCACACGAAATGTCTCTTCTGCTCACCAAAGCTGCATTTATTTGATCAAAAACACAAAAACTTATTACAAACAGCTGTTTTCTGTGTGAATATGTGTTAAACTGTAATGTATTTCTGTGATGCGCAGCTGTATTTTCAACATCATTACTGCAGTCTTCAGTGTCACATGATCTTCAGAAATCATAATAATATACTGATTTGGCACTGGAGAAACATTTCTGATTATTATCAATGTTGAAAACAGTCGTGCTGCACAATATTTTTGTGTAAACTGTGATGCATTTTATTTTTCAGGATTCACAGATGAATAGAAAGTTCAAAAGAACAGCATTTATTTGAAACATTATAAATGTCTTTACTGTCACTTTTGATCAATTTAATGCGTCCTTGATGAATAAAAGTTTTTAATCACCCATTATCCGTCCAGTCGACATCTCTGCTGTCTCTGCTGTAGGCGTCTTGGAAGGTTTTGAGACACATGCACGAGCTAAAAGCTATTTTTTCCTGTAGACTATTTGATAAATGAAAATGAAATAGTTCGTATCTGGTTAGTTCAGATCTCTACTCACTCACTCATCCTCGCGTCGCGTCGCGTCTTCGGCGTCTTCAGCGTCTCGCCTCGCGTCGCGTCGCACCGGACGCTGTGCGTCACGGACACCGAATCCCGCCCCGCGGCGCGAATCCATCATCAGATGCGGTCGGAGCTCGGAGTGATGAGGAGCAGCTGAAGATGAAGAAGGAGGTGAAGGCGATGTTTGAGGAGCAGAGGATGTGGATCTAATGAGCGCAGACTCCAGCTGGACTCGGATCGGATCAGTTCGGACTCCGCGAAGGTTCGTAAGTTTTGAGTTGAGATGTACTAAACCAGCATTCTTCTGTTAAAGAGTTGGTTTTATTTCTTTATAATAAATATTATTAACCCGAATTCAGTCCAGTCACGACTGATGTAATATCACTTTTTTAAGAATAATTATATCCATGTGTCTATTTTATTGAATGTTTTTTTCTCTGTGTTGTGTTTTTTTCTCTGGTGTTGAATGAAGGTTGAATTCTTGCTCATATTCTGCAGATTTTTGAGCGTGAGTTGTTTAGTGTTTCTCTGTGCGGAGGTTTTAGGTGGTT
>CM071949.1:31045000-31060000 GCA_036784905.1 Acrossocheilus fasciatus | reverse complement strand
TTTGCTGTTTCTAACATATATTCTGTACATATTTAAAATATATTATGACCAAAATATTCAAAACATACTTTTACTTACAACTTTCAATTTTCAAAAATCATTTTTACAGTGTATTTTGAGGGAAAAATGTAGTTATTTTGCAGTATTTTTTTATGGTCACTTTAAAACCTGAGACTACAAAGTGTCTTTGTTTGGAAAAGTCTGTGTGAAGATTCTTCAAAATTCAGAATATTGTACATAATGACAGGATTTCCAGTCTCTTTCAGAATCAGCTGTTTTTTGTTTTAGCGTATTTGAAATGCAGGGTCACGTTGAGTGCATTGCATCGTGGGATGCAGAATATCATGCACTCTGCTTGTATTCTGCACATGGATATTCTCTCAGAGATATTCTCTGCATACTGTGCACCGTTATATGAGTTTCTCAGTGTGAGTGTGTGATGTGGATCAGGTGAGCAGGTGTGTGTGCGTGTGTGTGTGTGTGTGTGTGTGTGTGTGTGTGTGTTTTCCCGCCCGTGTGTCTTCTGATGTGGTTGAATCAGTGCAGCACACGATCAATACTCTTTCCGTCAGATTCACACTAATAGTAGCTGAAGAAACAGATAGACAGATGAGTGTGTTTCCCTGGGAATGCACGAACTCTAGCGTGATGCATAACACAAAATGTGTTTGTGTGCAGCCGGTTTTGGACTCTTCCTCCTGTAAATGAGTTCTGCCATCTGACCGCCATGAGTCTAAAAGCTCTTCTGATGTTATTTTAATGCAGTCGCATTTAGAAACATCTCCAACACTTGCTGAAACACTTCACTCTCTCTTCACTCTGCTGGAAACACAAGAAATCAGAGGATGGCAGAATCTTTTTTTTATGTTTATAGAGCCCTAGGAAAACTGGTTTGTTTTTCCCCAACTTTTGTGTTTTCTGTTTTCATGGTTATATATTAGTGCTGTCAAATGATTAATTGCGATTAATCGCATTCAAAATAAAAGTGTGTTTACATAATATATGTGTGTGTACTGTGTATATTTATTATGTATAAATACACACACATACCCTATATATATATAGATAATATTTACAGGAATAAATTTATATTTGTCACGATTACGCTTGGAGCAAGGAACGAGGAAGCACAGAGATTCTTCAATATCCAATAACTTTAATTAAACAATCACCAGGAAATCCAACACAGGAAGACAAGAACGACATATAACAGCGGACAGCAAACAAGGGGCAGAACACACTATAAATAGACAGAACTAACGAGGCGCAAACCAGACACACCTGGAAACAGATCAGACATGGCTGGGACTAAATGAACTTAACAGGGACAGGAACAGGAAAACACAAATAAGGACATGGAAACACTGGGAACACGTGGAAACACAAGATGCAGGGACAAAAGTCTGACAATTACTCTGGGTGCTCTGGAGGCCTCAGGGACAGGGAGACAAGACAGACGGCCTCCAGGGCGGCGTTTGTTCCGGGACCCACGGAGCAGGGAGCTCAGGAGGCCAAGGCGGATCCGGGAGGCCATGGCGGGTCATGGGTCTCAGGAAGCCATGGCGGATCCGGGGATTCAGGAGGCCATGGCGGGTCATCGGATTCGGGAGGCCAAGGCAGATCTGGAGACTTGGGAGGCCAAGGTGAATCCAGGGACTCGGGAGACCAAGACAGATCTGGAGACTCGGGAGGCCAAGAGGGATATGTAGACTCGGGAGGCCAAGGCGGATCCGGGGACTCGGGAGGCCAAGACGGATCCGGTGACTCAGGAGGCCATGGCAAATCTGGAGACTTGGGAGGCCAAGGTGGATCCAGGGACTCGGGAGGCCAAGACAGATCTGGAGACTCGGGAGGCCAAGAGGGATATGTAGACTCGGGAGGCCAAGGCGGATCCGGGGACTCGGGAGGCCAAGACGGATCCGGTGACTCAGGAGGCCATGGCAAATCTGTAGATTCGGGAGGCCATGGCAAATCTGTAGACTCGGGAGGCCATGGCAAATCTGTAGACTCGGGAGGCCAAGGCGGATCTGGAGACTCGGGAGGCCAAGGCGGATCCGGGGACTCGGGAGGCCAAGACGGATCCGGTGACTCAGGAGGCCATGGCAAATCTGTAGACTCGGGAGGCCAAGGCGGATCTGGAGACTTAGGAGGCCATGGCGGGATTGCCTCCGAGGCCGCGGCCGCAGCCCCAGCCCCCATGCCGGTCTCTATGGCTGGAGCCATACTACCCCCCCACCCCCCCTCGGGTCAGGGGCTGGAGCCTGCACTGGAGCGGACTTTGGGGCTGGAGCCAATTTGGAGGTGAGAGTGAGGGCTGCAAACATTCTTTTCCTCCTCATATTCCTCCTTTGGGTAGGGGTGAATTGAGCGGCCGGCAGGCTTGAGTGAGCCGTGTACGGCAGGTTTTGAGGGAGCTGTGAACGGCGGTGGGCTTGGGAGAGCCGTGGATAGCAGCATTGAGTTCCCCGCGGACGGCGGGCTCGAATGTGCCAAGAATGGTGGCCTGGATTTCCTTGCGGACGGTGGACTTGAGTGAGTGGCAGCCTGCAAATAAGGACATGGAAACACTGGGAACACAAGACACAGGGACAAATGTCTGACAATATTGATATCATTTATAGTATATATAAATATATTTAATCTAAAACATAACATATTTTTCTTAAATATATACATGCATGTGTGTGTATTTATATATACATAATAAATATACACCGTACACACAGATATATTATGTAAACAAACTTTTATTTTGGATGTGATTAATCGTTTGACAGCACTAATACTGTACATATATATAACACCAGCAAGAGTGCTGTTTTTCACTATTATCTGCATGATTGCAAATGTTATATTTTTTATACAACTGTTCAATAAACATAAAGTTCATATTGTGTTTCATTTTAGAAACACAATATTATAAATATTGTCTGTTTTGGTCAGTTTCACAGATGAAAATAGTTCCAATCAAAGCCACAGAAGACCTGTTGTGCGTTTCTGATCAACACACAGTGGTGATTCGTTACTGAATGAATCGAGTGAGTGAATGATTCAGTGATTCATTCATAAAAGCAGAGCAGTCAGCTTCGTTTCTGAATGAATCAGCCATTTGAACAAATTGGTTGAGTGAATGACTCACTCACTCATTAAGTTCTTTTTTTTTTACAGTTTTTTTTTCAGCTACTTACACACATTTTCAAAACTTTGCCTCTTTTTTTTTTTTTAAACTTTACACACAAATCTAAGAATTGCACACAAAATGCAAAATGCCTCGCATCTCTTGCAAAATGAAGCACTGCATTCAAAATATCACAAACACGTCTCAAAAGCAAACATTTGCAAACATCTTTGCCATAATATTAATTCCTGTTAGATTTGTGTGTGTTACAGAGAGAACTGTGTGTTGTGTTTTGCAAAAAGTGTTTTATGAAATTGTTAAAGGCTGAGAATCAGCGTCTGGTTTTGTAGATTTGGTGTGTGCTTCTGCTGTTTGAGCGACAGCTTTCAGAAACTGTGAGACAAGGAAACATTCTGTGTGGAAGCAGCTGAAAAAAACTAAATCATTTTGTATTTCAATGTTCATTTAAAAATTATATAACAATTAATTTCAGATTAATTAATCTGCACATTATGTAATTAATTAGATTAAACATTTTAACCGCTTGACAGCACATATATTTTTAAAACTGATATTTTTATTAATTAAAAGGTTAATTCAGTGAAATATGGCGCCTCATGTCATGCATGACAGGTGAAATATCTATTAGTGGTGACACATTCATATCTACCTGTAGATTGAAGATTACTCTCTGCTAGTTGATCTAGACACGTGCTGAACACTGGGTCGGAGCGAGCGATCTCAGAACACAGCAGCACAGCGATCTGCTTCATAACCAGCAGATCATCAGAGCAGTGGAGAGAATCAGCACCGCAATTACTCCTCATCATTTCATCTCTGAGCAGGAAGACAGCTTCTCTCATTACTCTCTCTCTTTATCAGCATCTTCAGGTTCTGTGTGAGAAATATCCTGCTCATAGATCTCCTCAGAATGCACGTTCTGTCATCACTCTTTCACCCTCATGTCGATCCAATCCTATGCTGTTCATAAAACACAAAAGGAGCATTTTTGAAATTTTCACGTAGATCTTTATTGATGCATCGCCAGTTGAATCATGATTATTTTCATGACAATTAACCATACTGTTTATATGTTGAATTCTTTTAATATTTTAATATCATTAATAAACAGTTAGAGATTTTGTTAATATTTAGAATTGGATTTTATTTTTATGTTTTCTTTTAGTTACATTTTTTGTAATATGTTTTCATTTATTTTTTATATGTCTAGTTTTTACAGACTTTTATTCTTTGAACCTTTTAAAGTACTTCAACTTAAACTAAACAAAATTGTGAAATGTTGGCATGACAGTAAGCACCTAAAATAAAATATATTTTTTAATGTTTTATTTTTATATTTTATTTCAGTTAATGTTTTTCATATGTTTATATCCAAATGCTTTTTTTATGGTTTTAATTTTAGCTAACAATAATAACTGCTACCAGTATTCTTTGCAAATATACATTACAATTTAAATAATATCTTTCTCGCTCTTCTTTTTTTTTTTTTGCATTGTAGTAGTTAATGACAATCAGTAAGAGATTTAAAGAGAGAGTTCATGCAAAAAACCAAAAACAAAACACAAAATAAGATATCTTGAAAGTCAGTGGGGTCCAAAATTGTACATCTTCAAAGTATCTTCTTTTGTGTTCCACTGAAGAAAGTAAGAGGTCTGGAACAACATGATGGTGACAGAACGATCATTTATTGGTGAACTAGTGCTTTAATATGTTATGAAAGTGCTGTCACTGTAAGGAAATGTTAATGGTTCTCAGAACAGGCTTCACGTTCATCACGTTCATTGCTGTTCTTGTGAGTTTGTGTTGAATTACGAGCTGCACATTTCTGTCTTTATCTTGCGGCGACACGTTCTGGAAGTTTCTGGATGTTTTGGAGCGTTTCCCGTGTGTTTGGGAGCCGCTCTCAGTCGATCTGGAGTCTTGGCAGCGATCAGATGTTGTGTTCAGTGGCGCGTGTCGTTAGGATATACATTCATTAGCATGAGCGGGATCTGGATTTGATTATCTGCTGACAGATAAAGCTGCGTTACAGAACATGACATGATTTGCCCTGAACTCCGGGCCAGAGAGCAGAAGCTGGACAGATTTATCCATTTATAGAGAGATTTGGGAACCGTTTACTCGCCGGCCTGCAGTCAAGCGCTTTTTCTCAGAATATCACCACATATTGATTACTGTTGAAGTTTCTGGACCGTAATGGGATTATATATCAGTATGCGGTTGCTAGGGTGCAGCGCTGGTTAGTAACGGATTACATGTAATCTGGATTACATAACAGATTCCAAATATTGATTACTCGTAACTGGATTATGTTACATTTTAAAAGGCTCATAATCAGATTACAGTTACTTTTTATGGATTACAGGATTACATATTATTCATAAAATGGCAGTAATATATTCATAATTATATATATATATATATATATATATATATATATATATATATATATTATATACATTTTATATTTTATATATATATATATATATATATATATATATATAATGTTTGTTCATAAAATGCAGGGATTCCTAACATTTTTGTCAGCCAAACCCAATTAAAATAAAATATTTACTTGTAATATCCCCGAGGAAATTAATATTTCAAGACATTCGCATGTTCACCTTTTTCTGATGTCGGTTATTGGTCACATTGACAAGCAGGGAAACAAATGAAACAAAATTCTGTTTTTAGTGTTCAAGTGTTATAATTTGATTGTTTTAGTTTTTTTTATTTTACATTTTCAAGACTGAATTAATTATTAGCTTTTTATCAGCTCACAAACCCACTGCAGTTCTTACATTAATGTAATGTATGTTTAATGCACTTCATGATATCAAATAATGGAATAGATTTTCTTTTTCTTTACTTTTTTATAGTACAGTTACAGTTTTTTGCGTTTCTGATCAACACACAGTGGTGATTTGTTACTGAATGAATCGAGTGAGTGAATGATTCAGTGATTCATTCATAAAAGCAGAGCAGTCAGCTTCGTTTCTGAATGAATCAGTCATTTGAATGAATTGGTTGAGTGAATGACTGAATGACTCACTCACTTAAGTTCATTTTTTTTTTTTTTTACAGTTGTTTTCAGCTGCTTGCACACATTTTCAAAACCTTGCCTCTTTTTTTCAAAACTTTACACACAAATCCAAGAATTGCACACAAAATGCAAAATGCCTTGCATCTCTTGAAAAATTAAGCAAAATATCACAAACACATCTCAAAAGCAAACATTTGCAAACACCTTTGCCATAATATTAATTCCTGTTAGATTTGTGTGTGTTACATAGAGAATTGTGTGTTGTGTTTTGCAAAAAGTGTTTTCTGAAATTGAAAACTGAGTCAAAGTCTGAGAATCAGTGTCTGGTTTTGTAGGTTTGGTGTGTGCTTCTGCTGTTTGAGTGACAGCTTTCAGAAACTGTGAGTCAAGGAAAGATTTTGTTTTTTAATGGTAAGTTTAAAACAAGTTAGATAAAAAGTTTCAGAATATATATTAAAATGAGTAACCTAGATTACATGACTAGAGTTTTCCTCATGCAGTCTGTAATCAGTAACAGTAATCTCTGCTCTGTTCGGGTGTTTTTGCCCAGAATGAGGTGAATTACTGTATAAGGCAGTGTAATATTTCTGCCTGATATTCAGAGCAGCTGTTTTGTTTCAGGAGGGCATCTGAATTCAGTGCTGTTATACAGATCGATTTGCTCAAATCAAACTGGCTGGTTAAGGAGATGTTATGTTAACAGACTTAATATTAGTTTTTACGGGTAATCCTCCTTCTTTCATCTTGATTTACACACGAGCGTCGGTAGTTTATGATTTCTCTTTCTCCTGTCGTTAGCCTGATGTGAAAGGCAGTTGTTTATTCATTCATATTCACACATTTATGTCTGGTCTTAGATTTGCATCCGTCTCTGACTGACTGTTCATGTGTGAATGGGGTGTAATGTAAGCTGAAGGGTTTGAAGCATCAGAGTTGAAGTCTTTGAGCTAAACAGTTGGTCGGTGTGACTGTCGTTCACGATGCACAGCAGAACTTGAGCACCGTCCAAAGCCGTTCATCTGTCACAGACCGTACCGATGCGTGTGGCCAATCCATCCATCAGTCCTTCTGCCGGAATGTGCTCCGTATTACAGCCGTACATGTATGAGAGAAACGCATGTAAACAAGCTCTGGTGATGTTTTCTGTGTGCTCTTTTAACGCAGGATTCCCTAAAGCGCTGTTATCTGATATCAGCCGAATAGAAGCAGATAGAACCACAATATAGAAAAAAAACAGGTCTTTTCTGCGGTGCTATCTACAGTTGAGGTCAAAAGTTTACATCCCCCTTTCAGAATCTGCAAAATGTTAATTATTTTACCAAAATAAGAGTGAGTTATTGTTTATTTAGTACTGTACTGAATAAGATATTTCACATAAAAGATGTTTAGTTCACAAGAGAAAATAATAGTTTAATTTATAAAAATTACCCTTTCACATCAAAGTTTACATCCCCTTGATTCTTAATAATACTGTGTTGTTACCTGAATGATGCACAGCTGTGTTTTTTTGTTTAGTGATGAGTTCAAGAGTCCATTGTTTGTCCTGAACTGTTAAACTTCCTGCTGTTCTTCAGAAAAATCCTTCAGCTCCCACAAATTTGGTTTTTCTGCATTTTTGTGTATTTGAACCCTTTCCTTCAATGACTGTATGATTTTGAGATCCATATTTTCACACTGAGGACGACTAAGACACTCATATGCAGCTATTACAGAAGGTTCAAACGCTCACCGATGCTCCAGAAGGAAAAACCATGCATTAAGAGCTGGGGCGTGAAAACTTTTGAACAGAATGGAGACGTGTACATTTGTCTTATTTTGCCTAAATATCATATTTTTTTTCATTTAGTACATGTTTCCCAGAAGACTAAATAAGTTAAATTTACCCTGATCTTCAAATTCAAAATGTTTTCACCCCAGGTGCTGCACTAATTGCTATACGATACAATGCATTTATTCTAGATTATTTTTATCTGTTAAATAATTGTAAGTTTTATAATTGATAAATTAAATAATATTTCCATTAAATAATACTTATATGCAAAATCAGCTAACTTGAAGTTGATGTTTTCATGTACAGTAAGTGAACTCTCAATCACTCACCGTGATAAATTTAGCTCTTTAGTAACATCATGTTTATGTTTTTGTCATTGCATAAATAATCAAGTTAATAACTTTCAAACACATTTCTGGAAGTCTGAAATGCTTTTCATATAAATACTTTAGCACAGATTTATTTGTAATGATTGCAGAGATGGAAAGTTTTCGCATGACAGCAAAGTCTAATGAATAAATGCTGGATTAATGACAGTAGTTTGTTTAAGTGCCGTTTACTCGAATTTAAATGCAACACACACATTAGCAAATTAACATAGCAAATGTGATACTTAAAATCTGAAGTCATCTAATTAAAAACTGTGTGAAAAACCACAGGACGGCTGTGATTGGATTGAACTTTAGCATCGGCACTTAAACAAACTAGTGTTATCAAAGACAGCAAATCAAAATCCAAAGATGTGCTATGGTACATTTAATCTAAATTATGGGATGGAATGTGGTTAAAATGGGCAAAAATAGATTTTGATTCAGAGGTCCAGCCGTAAATAAACTGATTGTTGAGCATCAGTTGAACACAGAACATAGTGCTAATTATATTTATTTAGATAAATCTAGCAGTTTTTCTCATCTGTGTCAGTTTCTGTAAGCAAACAGAGGAACTTCAGGAAGTCAAGAGCTGATTGAAGATCTTTAATCGCTTTATTCTCGGCCTTCAGCGCTGATGATTAACATTAATATCATCGGCGCTGTAATGTAACATGTCTTTAGTTAACCAAGCATTTATCTCAGAAGACTGAAAACATCTACAAAAACATTTGACACATTAAAACACCATTAGCTGATTTAATGATGTTCAGAGAGAAAAATGAATGCTGAAATGAAAAATAAAAACTTAACTGAAGAAATCTTTCATGTTCCACTGTAATGCCTTCATTTTGATAAATAAACTTTCAATCTGTCTCAATGATAATCAGTAATTTCATCAGTCAAAATCATCAACTATCCTTTGATATTCTGCGTCTGGCTTTAGAAGGGTTTGATAGCGAGGCCGGCTTTTATTTGTTAAATGTGTGTGTGTGAGATGAGTTTGAGTCTACATTTGAATAAATTTGCGTATTTTTCTGAAGCTTTTATTCTCTTTCTTCATTGTTCTTCATCTTTTTGCAGGTTCTGCTTGTTTTAACTCTGAACCTGCATGAAATGTCTGTGATTTAATTCACTGAACCCAGAACAAAGAATCCTGGACTGTATAAAAGAGGCTTTCTATCTTCAGACAGCAGCTAACCGTCTTATCTGCACACATTTGTTATATTTAATTACTTTCTGTCAGAGTCATTATTTTCCAAAATATAAATGCATTATTTTCTCAAACTCAATGAGCTCCTGAAATACAAATGAGTTCAGGTGCGATGATACGCTGAAGTCTGCTAGTGAAGTTAATGCAGATGCAAGTGGAATATTTTCATCAAAATCCAGTGAAGGATCATTTTTTCCGGTTTATATTTGAGTGCCGCAGTCTGATTAAACGGCTTTATGCAATTTTGGAGAATGCATGGATTTATGCTTTATTGGGAGACAAAGTCATGTTTTGTTTGTTTGTTTTTTCAGAGGAAGAACGTTGAGATTTTCATAGTAGATTAGGCAATTTGGCTTTGTTTTCTTCCGTTCACATTGTTATCTGTTAGGCTATCAGAAGAATATAGGAAATATATAGACAGCTATATTGAAACTATCCGAAGCAGTGGAAACTGCATCTCTATATTCATCCTGTGTCCTCTTAAGGTGAAAAAACAACAACATATTAACTAAATTAACCATGGTTTAACCATGGTAGGCTATTTGTAGTAAAACTGGTTAGTGTAAAAATGTAAAAAAAACTGTAATAAAACCATGGTTAGTTTTCTTAAAGGATATGTATTTGTGTATTGTTTCCTTACTCCGAAGTTCCGACCCGAATCAAAAGATTCGTAAACCTGCTTAGCAGTTCTGATCTGAATCAAATGATTCGTGAACCCACTCCGAAGTCCTGATCTGAATCAAATGATTCACGATTCTGCTCTGAAGTCCTGATCTGAATCAAAATGATTCAAGATTCTGCTCTGAAGTCCTGATCTGAATCAAAATGATTCACGATGCACGCTGCAGAGTTCCGATCTGAATCAAAAGATTCACGAACCTGCTTCAAAGTTCAGATCTAAATAAAATGTTCCGATCTGAATCAACTGATTCGTAAACCTGCGCCGAAGTCCCAATCTGAATCAAATTATTCGTGAACCTGCACCGAAGTCCTGATCTGAATCAAATTATTCACGATTCTGCTCTGAAGTCCTGATCTGAATCAAAATTATTCACGATGCACGCTGCAAAGTCCCGATCTGAATCAAATGATTCACGATTCTACTCTGAAGTCCTGATCTGAATCAAAATGATTCACGATGCACGCTGCAGAGTTCCGATCTGAATCAAAAGATTCACGAACCCGCTTCAAAGTTCAGATCTAAATCAAATGTTCCGATCTGAATCAACTGATTCGTAAACCTGCACCGAAGTCCCAATCTGAATCAAATTATTCATGAACCTGCACCGAAGTCCTGATCTGAATCAAATTATTCATGAACCTGCACCGAAGTCCCAATCTGAATCAAATTATTCGTGAACCTGCACCGAAGTCCTGATCTGAATCAAAATGATTCACAATGCACGCTGAAGACTTCCGATCTGAATCAAATGATTCACGATTCTACTCTGAAGTCCTGATCTGAATCAAAATGATTCACGATGCACGCTGCAGAGTTCCGATCTGAATCAAAAGATTCACGAACCCGCTTCAAAGTTCAGATCTAAATCAAATGTTCCGATCTGAATCAACTGATTCGTAAACCTGCACCGAAGTCCCAATCTGAATCAAATTATTCATGAACCTGCACCGAAGTCCCGATCTGAATCAAATTATTCGTGAACCTGCACCGAAGTCCTGATCTGAATCAAATTATTCATGAACCTGCACCGAAGTCCCAATCTGAATCAAATTATTCGTGAACCTGCACCGAAGTCCTGATCTGAATCAAATGATTCACGATTCTGCTCTGAAGTCCTGATCTGAATCAAAATGATTCACAATGCACACTGCAGAGTTCCGATCTGAATCAAAAGATTCACGAACCCGCTTCAAAGTTCAGATCTAAATCAAATGTTCCGATCTGAATCAACTGATTCGTAAACCTGCACCGAAGTCCCGATCTGAATCAAATTATTTGCAATATGCGATCCGATCGGAGTGCTTCGAAACAGTGAATCATTTTGCGTTGCAATGGTTTTAACTGATTCAGAGTTTCGAAAAGCTCCATTTCACCCATCACTGCGTGCTTTTTAAAATCATTACAAGTGATGTCGATACTCAAAAATGAAATGCTTTTTAATCTGTGATTGTGAACCGCTTGAACTGAATGATCGAAGTCCAGAGTTTGAATCAATCGGAGCGTTTCAAGCGTAAATGACTCACTCGATTCAGTTTGTCTGTTCCTCACTCGTGTTTACACGACATTGTCAGTGCTGTCTGTTACTGGCTTAGCTCGGCAGTCTTATGACATTAACTGAAACAAGCAAAAAAAGTATGATGTTTACAATAAAATATCAATATTTCCATTCCAAAGATACACTAACATCCAACAAAAATCAGGAACATATTCAGCTGAGGTGAACTTGTGAAACACTCCATTAATATGACGAGCTGCAGCTCAAAATACACGTTCGATGGAAACATTGTGCTTTATGATGAGTTTGTAGCTTAATTCACTAGATTTGCATCCAGTCTTTCATAGCATTGAATTGAATGCTAGATTTATCAGTATATATTGTAATGAATATTTGGGAAATGATTGTTGTATGTGACTGTATTAGTCGTGATAGTCAGTGTAAAAAGAGCAGATGAACACAAAACAGCAGAACAACATAAAGTTAAAGAGGAACTGAACTGTGCTCGTATGTTTGATATGAACTATTTCAGATGCAGCCGAAATTATAACAACAGTGCTTACATACACATATATTTAATTGTTAGATCTAAATTATTGCTAGTAGGGACAGTCGCTGGATATTGATAGGGCATACATCTCTACTAAATTCTATACACATTTAAGGAAATATGCAATCATAATTTGTGTGAAAAAGAATTGTTGGTGTTTTATTGCTCATTTCATCTGGAAACAGCAGTGAATTGTATGTATGGGTTATTTTTTAAGAGTTCTGCAGAAATGAAGGTAGAGGCATATTTTTCCAATGATTCTAGATAAAAAAGGGTCAGATTCTCATTCTTGCGTAGAGCTGCAAAGGAACATGTTTACTACAATAACAGATTAATCCTATCTTATATCGATCTGAATCTGTGTTGGTTTGTGTCTCGACGGAGTAAATGCATTCAAACGGATTGATTTGAAGCGGCTGGTTGGCTCACTTTGTCTCAGCGGGAGTGAAAGTCTGTTGATCTGAAACGGTGTTGTTGGATTTGTCTCCTTCTGCTTTTGCAGGACGTTTGAAATGGAAACTTTCATCGCATCACGTTTCCCACGAGATCGGGCCGGTTTATCTGTCTGTCGCTCATCTCGTCCTCTCAGATGATTCTCATGTCAGTATTTTTATGGGCCGCCAAACATAAGCCGGTGATTTCTGACACGAGGACATCATGTTCTCTGACCGCAGGCCAACAGATGAAACTTTATTATCTGTGTGAGTGAAACACAAAGCTCAGACCTCAGATAACAAATCCAACAAACACAATACTGACAAGATATTATTAGAGAATGGACATGATCTGGACGATGATTTATAGTGTTTTTAACTAATGTCTTCATGTGTGTAGGACTGTAATTGGGTTTGGTGAACACCCTAAAAAAAATATACATATATATATATATATATATACATTTGCTTGGTTGAGTTATCGATTGGCGTGAGCCTGGTTTGTGGTTTGATCTTCATGATGTTTGCTGATGGATTGTATAATTATCAGTTTGCTGTGACATTATGAATGGCTTGTGTTTGTGTAATGGATCCTAATGGCGTGTCTGTAAATGGAAGGGCAGATTCTCTCTGATCTCCATTAGAAACCTTCATTTATCTGTTTACCGAGAGGACGGTGTTTCTGTGTTGTTTTTGTAATTTTACTGAACTCTTTTCGTCTGTCATGTTTAACTACCGACGCTTTAATGCTGACCTGCTTTAGTTTAACTGGGTGAATCTATCAAAAGCCGTCATGAATGAGTTATATTTCACCTCAAAATCAAGAAGAAATGAAAGCCTGTTTTTAGGATTTTGAAATCATATTTATCTCATTATTATTAATGTGGAAAACATATTGTAAAATGTATTTTTTATGCATGTACATTTTTATTTATTTATTTATTTATATGTATAAAATACAGTATTTATACAGCTTCCTTTAAATAATTAATTATTAGCAGTTGAAGTGATTTTTTGTTAACATTTCAGTGCAAAAATTGCATATATTTTTATTTGAATTTTTTATTTATTTATTTATTTTTACAATTTGAGGGTGAAATGTAACCTATTTTTTGAGAGATTCACTCAACATTTTCCAGTTAAGTACACTGAAAAAATAGGCTACTTTGAAACAGTTTTTGCTTAGAAATTTTTAGTAAATTTCAGAAATAATTTCAAGAAAATGGCAAGAAACATGTTGAATTAAATCTAGAAAATCTGAAATGGTGTTTTCTTTTTTTTTTTTCTAAAATGCACAATCTTTGTCTTATTTACAACTTAGTAAACTCATTTTTTGCATTGTCTGAAGTGAATCAGCGGCTCGTCGTCAGGATCTGCTCCGCGTCTAAAGGCTGGTTTGATGACTCTGGCTTTAATTAGTATAGCCTGTATTAGTGATGTCAGCAGTTCTTTACAGGCTATGCTAATCTATGCCAGAATCATCAGTGCAATGGATCTGAGTTTCCTCTGAAGAATTTGAGTGTTTATGCATTATAAAAATACAGAGCACTGATGAATGAAGTGAATGAATGTGTTCTTTATTCCTGGATCGAATCTCCTCTGTTCTGATATTCTAGTCTTTATTATCTCAAATTTTCTTTTTTCATTTTACATTATTAAAGACCCAGAATATGTATCTTAATCATAAAATGATGTGCACGTCAAATGTGGTCAGTAATGTGAACATTTCTAGTAATATTAGAAGTGGGGTAAGTTGTCACAGGTGTTTAAAGGGGTCATCGGATGTCCATTGTTGATATGATTCTACGGGTCTTAATGAAAGGTCTGTAACATACTGTGGTTAAAATTTCTCAATGGTAGTGTAAAAACACCTCCTTTAACCTGTCAAAATCAGCTCTGTTTTCAGCACGCTGTTCTAGTCCATGTTTCTTTAAATGCTAATGAGCTCTGCTGACTCCGCCCCTCTCTCATTCTGACAGGAACCTCAGAACCGCCTGATTTGAGAAAGAGGAATTTAGAAAAACCACTGGGTGTATTTTTATCATTATAGGATGGATGTGTACACACACTTCCAACACATTTGTGTTCAAACAACTTATAAAGTCAATTTTGCATCCGATGACCCCTTTAAAGGAACACTCCACTTTTTTTGGAAATAGGCTCATTCTCCAACTCCCCCAGAGTTAATAAGTTGAGTTTTACCGTTTTTGAATCCATTCAGCCGATCTCCGGGTCTGGCGATAGCACTTTTAGCATAGCTTAGCATAGATCATTGAATCCGATTAGACCAGTAGCATCGCGTTCA
>CM071949.1:31035000-31040000 GCA_036784905.1 Acrossocheilus fasciatus | reverse complement strand
TACTTCAGGTTAAATTAAACAAAAATGAGAAAAGTTGCCTTGGCAACTAGCTGAAATAAAATAAATATTTTTTGTTTTGTTTTATTTTATTGTAGTTAACTTTTGTTTTATTTCAAGTAACACAAATGTTTTTTGTTTTTTTTAATGATTTTCGTTTTCATTTTAATTTTAGTTAATGATAATAACCCTGTTCCACATTTACTTTTCTCTCTTTCTCTGCCTTTGGTAATTTGGACTATTGTTTTTTTTTTTTTTTTTTTTTTTTTTTTTTTTAAAAACCAGGGTCCTTTGTAAAATTTATTTTTAAAAAGTCCCCCATCTTCCGAAACCATAGTGGTAACATTTGCATTGGATATAATATTCGAGGAAGGATGTTCATTTTAATGAGATTAATTCTCCCCATCCAAGATATGGTTAGGTTAAACCAGCGCTCTAAATCATCTTTTATACTCTTAATAAGTGGGGCTAAGTTAAGTTTCCAAAGATCTGATAAATCAGGTGAGAGTTGAATTGAAAGATATGTGAGGCCTGTTTTAGACCACTTGACAAGGAGCTAGTAGAGATATCTCCTCCTAGAGCCATAACTTCAGATTTATCATAATTTATCTTATAACCCGATATCAAACTAAAAGAATCAATAGTCTTGAGAACTGTGGGAATAGAAGTTTCCGCATTTGTAAGAAATAAAAGTATATCGTCGGCATATAATGCAATTTTATGAACTGACTGGCCAATCTCGACCCCCTGGATATCAGTGTGAGTTCTAATAGTCTCTGTAAGGGGTTCTAGGATTAAAGCAAGAGGAGAGGAGACAGCGGGCAGCCTTGCCTTGTACCTCGCCCCAACGGAAAACGAAGAGAGCGAAGGCCATTGGTATTAACACAAGCAGTTGGTGCACAGTAAAGAGTCCCAATCCAGTTAATAAAATCTGAACCTAAATTAAACCTGCCCAGCACTTCACACATATACGCCCATTCCACGCGGTCAAACGCCTTTTCTGCGTCTAAAGAAATGCCAAGCACTTGGGTTTTGGATATTTGTGAATACTGTATTATGTTTAGCAGTCTCCTGACATTGGAATATGACAACCTTTGTTGAATCTTTGGGAGAAGTGATTCAAGTCTTCTTACTAAAAGCTTGGAGAACAGCTTACAATCCACATTTAGCAAGTTTATAGGCCTGTAAGAACTGCATTCATCTGATGGTTTGGGTTTTTTTCGGTTCAATGAAATATATGCCATGTTTAAGGTGGCCGGTAAACACCCCTTTTTAAATGAATCAATGTACATATCTGTTAGAGGTTCTAAAATAGGTTTGCTCGTTTTTGTAAAACTCCGGACCAAAACCACCAGGGCCCGGAGCCTTGCCACCTTTCAGAGACCTAATTGCCTCCAACACTTCTTCTTTTGTGATAGGCTTATTCAAGTCTGCCCGCTGCTCCTCGGATAGACTAGCGAATTTAATTCAGTTCAGAAAAGAATACGTGTCAGCTACAACACTAGTCTCTGATGAGTATAACTTCTGATAAAACTCTCTCATAATTGTGTTAATTTTTAGAATCATGAGTTAAACTGCCCTTGCCATCCTTAAGAGATGAAATCGTGCTTGCCTCATTCCTGCCCCTTGCCAGTCGTGCCAGCAGGCGGCCAGCCTTATCGCCGTATTCGTATAGCCTCTGCCTTTCTAGTTAAGATTTGATTTAAGGCAGAACGAGCTCCATCTAGTTCTTTCCGCAAAGCGCGTGAGGGGGTGTTAATACATTGTTTCTCTAAATCTTTAACAAGGCGTTCTAACTCTAATTGTTTTTCTATTAGACTTTTTTTCCGAGCTGCTGAATATGATATTATTGACCCCCTAATATAAGCCTTTGCTGTTTCCCAAAGAAGAGATGGATCTGTATCAGGCTGCTTGTTGTTTTCCATAAAAATCATCCGTTCTTTTTCAAGAAATTCCAGGAATTTAGGGTTACTAAGCAGTGAAGATTGTAATCGCCAATGGCGAGATGCCAGGTCAGTATAAGGTGGAGAGATGACTGCATAAACAGATTTATGATCAGATAAAGTACATATGCCTATAGCACAATCCTTTGTTCTGTCCATAATCTGTCTAGACACAAATACATAATCTATTCTAGAGGACATCCTATGTGGACGCGAATAAAATGTAAAGTCTCTAATTTCAGGGTTTATAATTCTCCATGCATCAAGTAGGCCAAAATCTTCACAAAACTTAATGAGTTTAGAAGCGTGTCTTGAAGCTGTATATTTAGGTGCGTTAAGATCTATACTGGAATCAAGCGCGCAATTAAAGTCTCCACCAATAATCATGTGATTAACAGAAAAAGATGAAATTGTAGCAGTCAATTCAGAGAAAAAATAGGTTCAAATGTATTTGGAGGATACACACTTCTGATAAAGACCCTTTCACCAAAAAGCTGGCCAGGAATAAGAATGTAACGTCCTCCTGTTTTATCTTTTATCATATCCTCAAACCTAAAATTGAACTTCTTATGAATTAAGATTGCTACTCCCCTACTGTGAGAATTAAAAGAGGAACTTGACCGACCCATCCTCGTCTGAGCTTCAGGTGTTCTGTTTCAATCAGATGGGTTTCCTGTAATATATCATCTGAGCTTGTTCCCTCTTAAAGTATGATATTATTTTTTGTCTCTTAATTACGTGGTTGATCCCTTTAATGAAACAATTTGGACTATTGTTAATCATCTTCTTATTTGACATTTGTTTGTCCTCAGTGTTCATTCAATTTATGAAAGCAATGTTAAAAAAAAAATCACTGCACACACAGAGAATTATTTATAGGGTTATTTTAGTTGTCACATGTTGACCCAGTTTCCTTAGTTCTCCTCATTAGTTAATTAGCTCCTCACCTGTTTCTGTTTCCCCTTAATTACGTTTTGTATTTAAAGCCTGTGTTCATCCTTGTTTCTTTGTCTGCTATTGTTTGATCAATGTGTTTTGCTACCCCTCGCTCCTGGATATTTTCTGTTTCTTGATTTGGATTTTTATTAAAAGACTCTGTTTTTGTTTACGCTCCTTCTTCGTGCGTTTATTTGGCTAACACACGTAACAGAGTAGCAGACCGAAAAAGTGAGTTATTTTAAAGCGGCGTTTTTCTTTCTGTTTAGTTTTTGTTTTCCTCTCCCGGAATGGCCTTGCCAGCCGTCCAACTCCTGTGCCTGGAGCAGATGGACCGTTCGTTAGAGGACCATACAAGGGACTTTCTAGATCTGGCGTGCCTTACCCACTTCCCTGACCGCTCGCTATGCGTCTTCTACATCACCAGCCTGAGCGAGCGGTGTAAGGCACACCTGCCAGCGAGCGGTCCCAACGAGGATTTCACCACTTGTGTGGAGTGGGTGCTGGAGAATAATGGACTGCTTTTCTCCGTCAGCCCCTCAGAGGAGGATATCTCCAGCCACACTCCCGAACCAGAGACCAGCCAGCCGTCACCCCGCTGTATGGAGATACTGCCTGACCCCACTGCAGACGGAGAGCCTGAGCCCGCTGCGACTGAGCCTCAACCATCCTCTGACCAAGTGCATGAGCTGGCAACATCGTCCGTCTTCGAGGGAGTTTTGGTGGTGTACGAGGGCTTGGAGGGAAGCCCTGCTCTCACTCCTACGACTGAGGGTGAGCTGCATCTGGTTTCTGGGAGTTATGAAGAGGAACTAATGGACGTCTTCCAGATGGACCTGATAGACTGGTTTGGAGAAATCCTGCCCTGTGCTCCTGAATCTCCTGCGTCTCCACTGGTTCCGTCCAGCCCTGAATCTCCTGTGTTCCCTCCCAGCCTCCCTCTCCCGCCTCCTCTCAAACCAGCTAGTTCCTCACCTCCAGCTCTACTGATGCCTGTCAGTCCCTCAGCTCACCCTCAGTCAGCGCCTGCCATGCGCTCTGTTCTGCCGCCTCGGGACTTCCAGTCTCCAGCTCCGCCCAGATATGCGGATCCCCTGTCTCCACTTCCAGCCTCCGAGCCTTGGACTACACCTCGGTCCTCTGACCCATCGGCTCCGCCTCGGCTCCTAGCTCCCTCATCTCCACCGTTGCCCGTCATCCCTCTGGCTCCGCCTTGGTCAGTCGTCAACCATCCGCCGCCTCGGGACTCCACTCCTCTGGCTTTGCCTCGTCACTCCATCCCGGCTCTGTCAGGCACCTCCTTCCATCCAGCTCCAGCTCCACCTTCATCCTCAGTCGCACTGGCTCCACTGCGGTCTTCCGGATCCTCGCCTCAGTCGCCTGAGCCTTCAGCGCCGCCTTGGCCGTCCGGATCCTCAGTTTCTCCCCGGCTCTCCTTCTGCCCCATTCCACCTGGGTCTGCACCTCCAGCAGCTCAGTCTCCGTCAGTTGGCCCCCTGGTGTCGACGGCCCCTTCTCCACCATGGCTCCTCCCACCGTCAACTCCGGCGTGGGCTGCCATCCTGGCTGGTCCCTGGATTGCCACCTGGCTCCTCCTGCTCCGGGCTCCTTCCTCCATCGACTCCATGCTGGCCCTATGAACTTTGTCCCTTCCCCATTGCCTGCTCCACCCTCCCTCCTCAGTTCGACTGTTTTTGTCGGCGCGGGGACGCACCATTCCGGGAGGGGGCGATATGTCACATGTTGACCCAGTTTCCTTAGTTCTCCTCATTAGTTAATTAGCTCCTCACCTGTTTCTGTTTCCCCTTGATTACGTTTTGTATTTAAAACCTGTTCCTCCTTGTTTCATTGTTTGACCAATGTGTTTTGCTACCCCTTGCTCCTGGATATTCTCTGTTTCTTGATTTGGATTTTTATTAAAAGACTGTTTTTGTTTATGCTCCTTCGTGCGTTTATTTAGCTAACACACATAATAATAGTTAACTAAAACCTATATACACACATTTACATTTATTCATTTTGCAGACACTTTTATCCAAAGCGACTTACAATTGGGGAATATACAGTGGTGTGAAAGGTTTTTGCCTCCTTCCTGTTTTAAATTTTTTTTGGCATATTTGTCAC
>CM071949.1:31027500-31030000 GCA_036784905.1 Acrossocheilus fasciatus | reverse complement strand
TGTAATTGGACAAATAAATATAATCATAAATAAAATGTTCATTTTGAATTGTTTGTCAGCACTAATTTATTTTATTTACAGCTTCAAAAAAATCATAATTATGACCTTGCATTGCTTGTTTAAAAAAAATGCAAATGTCAGTCAAGTGTATTGATGAGTTTTTTCTGTGGCATTTCTGTATTTCACAGTGAAGAAGCGTGTGTGTGTTTCTAGTATGTAGTGTGTGTTTAGTTCTGTAAATGAGCAGGTGGAGCTCTTTCTGAGAGGTTTGACATGCATCATGATTTCCTGCATTACGCTGTGAAAATTATTATTATTACAGCGGCAGAATTAACGATCACGTCTGTCCTGCTGCTGATGCTGGAGACCAGAGGTCAGGATAGATGAGTGCATGTTTATGAAATACTCTGTTATTATATTCCATATGTAGCCTGCAAATCATTTGAATGAATCTCTTCATCTGCAGAGCGTCTCATATCCATGTTTCTGCCCTCTGAGACGTTTGTCTTGTGTAATGTCAGTGGAAGTAAATGATGTTCCAGGCGGGGGAGAGATTCACAGTTAATGTGCAAATCAGAATTATTTCTGTTTCCAAGAGAGCTGCCAAAATCTCTGAGATTTTAGTGTGTCTGCATGAGCTCTAGATCACTGTGCTTTTGGGTAAAGTCATTTAGCAAAAAAAAAACACCATCAAACATTAAGAAGAGCTCTGAGATGCTGGTCTAGTCTGGTTTATGCTGGTTTAGTGATGGTTTAGCAACATTGGGAGTGATGGGAAGCGTTTGTTTTTGCTGCATGAAGCCGAAACTAACTCAGAAGTGCAGAGTTTCGGGAAAAATTAAGCCAAATATCTTCTAATCATAATTTCTCATTGTCGTTTCTCAGTAGAACAGAATGTTTGACGGTTTGCCATGATCTTTATGAGTAATAGCTGATTAGATAAATAAATCATCATTCCAAAGCCCATCAGTGTTTATATGATATTAACCAACGTCACAAATAAACACTTCAGATATTTTCATTCTGTCTCTTCGCTGATAGCAGAACATTGTCTTTTTATAAATAAATCTGGGGCAAATAATGAAAGATCTTTAGTTATTAAAGTTGTTTTTGTTCAATTGTTAAACTCAAGTGAAATAGACCTGGACTTGATCTTTTGACACACAGCTGTCAATCAAACGAGAAACCACATTAAGAAGTTCAGTGCAGCACTTTAATGTTTCTCAAAGAGTCTCTTCTGCTCACCGAGGCTGCATTTATTTGATAAAAAATACAGTAAAAATAGTGAAATATTATTACAAATTAAAACAGCTGTTTTCTATGTGAATATGTGTTGAACTGTAATGTATTTCTGTGATGCGCAGCTGTATTTTCAGCATCATTACTGCAGTCTTCAGTGTCACATGATCTTCAGAAATCATAATAATATACTGATTTGCTGCTCATTTCTGATCATTATCAATGTTGGAAACTATTTTTGTGAAAACTGTGATGCATTTTATTTTTTAGGGTTCACTGATGAATAGAAAGTTCAAAAGAACAACATTATAGATGTCTTTACTGTCACTTTTGATCAATTAATGCATCCTTGATGAAGTGTAGTGTATATTGTCCTTTTTCAGGAAGATTCAGTAAAGAAAAATGACTGGATTTGTCTGTTTGAGGTCAGTTAAAGGCCTTCAGAGCAGCTGATGAATCTTCAGTCGTCTTTCAGAAGCAGAAATCTGATTCATTCTCTCCACACAGAAATAGATTTTGAACAGAATCACATAAACCTTCCGCACAGAACCACCACGAGTGATGAGAGACGCTTCTGACTCAAGTCAATGTGATTTCAACTTCTAAAGAATCATGTTTAATAGTCTAATTCGCACAGAACTACATTACCCACGATCCTGATGGTCAGCGAAGTCTCTGTTGCCATGGAAACAGAAATCACTCCAGAAAAATGAAGTAGTGACAACTTACTTTCACTTACTTTCTTACTTTAACGTTCTTTCACTTCCATGAAGCGTCATGTAATCATATCATTGTCTTTGTAAAGTACATCAGAATATTGTACAGTAAATTATAACATACTAATTTAATCAAAGTATTTATACTAATAATCAGTATATGTCAATAGTTATATTCATTCATTCGTTTGTTTGGTCATCCGTTCGTTTGTTCATTCCTTCATTCATTCATTTGTTTGTTAGGTCATTCATTCATTTGTTCATTAGTTTGTTTGTTCATTCATTCATTCGTTCATTCATTTGTTTATTCGGTCATTCATTTGTTTGTTCATTCATTGTTCGTTTGTTCATTCATTCGTTTTCTCAGTCATTCATTCGTTCGTTCTTTTGTTCGTTCAATCTTTCATTCATTCGTTTGTTCGGTCATTCATTCATTTGTTCATTCATTCATTCATTCATTCATTAGTTTGTTCATTTGTTCGTTTGTTTGTTCATTCATTCGTTTGCTCGGTCATTCATTCGTTTATTCATTTGTTTATTCGGTC
>CM071949.1:31002500-31022500 GCA_036784905.1 Acrossocheilus fasciatus | reverse complement strand
CACCATGAACCTGACGCTGAGCGCCGAGCCCGGATTATTCCTGACCAACAGCTCCCCGGGGATGCGGGCCAATCCCGTCACAGCGTTCGTCCCACATGACCTCCGGACCGCCAATGATTCACAAGCCGCCAATCTGACCGGCAACGCCACTCTTCTGTCCACCGAGTCACCGGATCCGCTCGGTGGACACACAATCTGGCAGATCGTGATGATCGTGTTCCTATGCGGCTCGCTTTCTTTAGTCACCATCACCGGGAACATCCTGGTCCTGGTGTCCTTTAAAATCAACAAGCAGTTAAAAACAGTGAATAACTATTATTTGCTGAGCCTGGCGTTTGCAGACCTCATCATCGGCGTGCTTTCGATGAACCTCTACACTACGTATATAATCATGAACCACTGGGCGCTTGGGAACTGGGCCTGCGATCTGTGGCTGGCCATTGATTATGTAGCCAGCAACGCTTCGGTGATGAACCTGCTGGTCATCAGCTTCGACCGGTATTTCTCCGTCACCCGTCCCCTGACGTACAGAGCCAAACGCACCACTAAGCGAGCCATGACCATGATTGGATTGGCCTGGTCCATTTCTTTCATCCTCTGGGCTCCGGCTATCCTCTTCTGGCAGTATTTCGTTGGGGAGCGGACGGTTCCTCCGAACGAATGCTACATCCAGTTCCTCTCGGAGCCGATCACCACTTTTTGCACAGCGATCGCTGCTTTCTATCTGCCTGTGACCATCATAACCGTCCTCTACTGGCGTATCTACAAGGAGACGGAGAACCGGTCCAAGGAGCTGGCTGAACTCAAGGGTTCGGGGAACCAGGGGAGTCCGGAGGAATCCGTGCAGAAATGGTATGAGCTATCTACTTACGGTAACATTAGCTATGTTCCCATCCACCATTTTTATGCACATTTTGGAATATCGCATAAAAAAAAAAATGTGCATAGAAAACTTATGCACACATTTGAGTAGGATAAACTTTTTATCCAATAAGAAAAAATGCGCATAAACTATGATGGAAAAAGTGCTTTATTCGCAAATGTTTTATGCGATATTCCAGTTTTGCGCATAACTTTAATTCGAATCTTTGGATGGAAACATAGCTAATATCACCAGAGGCGGACAGTAGTGAAGTATTTTTACTCTGCTTTAAAAGTACATTTTTCAAGTGTCTGTATTTTAACGCAGTGTTTTTCCAACATTCCAAAGCATAATATTGTACTTTTTACTGCACTACGTTTCATATTAAATATCATTTAATACTTAATTACATTAGAAATCTAGTACTTTCTTACTTTTACTCAAGTAAAAGTAATTCAGAGTTTTATTTGAGTACAAGAAAGTACTTCATTTTTAATGTTCTTAAGTATTAAAGGTAAAAAAAACAACAACTTTTATTTATGAAATGTAGTGCAGTAAAAAGTACAACATTATGCTTTGGAATGTTGTGAAGTAAAAGTTTTCCAAAGAAAAACACTCTGATAAACTACAGATACTTTTTAAATTTACTTGAGTACAGTAAAAATACTTCACTACTGTCCACCTCTGAATATTACACATACAGCGGTGGCCAAAATGATTAGAAAACTAGTATTTTCAGCAGCTAAAAATGGTTTTAAGTCAGTTATTTCTATCTTTTATGGTAGTGTGTCAGTAGGAAATATCAGTTTACAATGTTTTGAATAGTGCTGCCAAACGATTAATCGCGATTAATCGCATCCAAAGTTTTTGTTTACATAATATATGTGTGTGTGTGTACTGTGTATATTTATTATGTATAAATAAATACACACACAAACAGTATATATTTTGAAAATGTTAACATGTATTTGCATGTATATATTTTTGGTGCGGTCAAAGGATTAATCACAATTAATCGCATCCAAAATAAAAGTTTTCTTTACATGTGTATGTGTACTGTGTATATTTATTATGTTTATATAAATACGCACACATGCATGTATATATTTCAGAGAAATTTTATTTTTATATATTAAATATTTTTATTTATAATATAAATTATATGAATATAAATATAGACATGTAAATGCATGTAAATATTTTCAAAATATATACTGTATGTGTGTGTATTTATACATAATAAATATACACAGTGCACACACATATATTATGCAAACAAACTTTTATTTTGGATGCATTTAATTGCAATTAATCATTTGACAGCACTAATAGATTTATATTCCTATATTATATATAAATATATTTAATATATAAACATAACATATTTTTCTTAAATATATACATGCATGTGTTTGTATTTATATATATATATATATATAATAAATATACACAGTGCACACACATATATATATATTATGTAAACAAAAATTTGTATCTTTTATTTTGGATGCGATTAATCACAATTAATCATTTGACAGCACTAATATAAATATATTTAATATATAAACATTATATATTTTTCTTAAATATATACATGCATGTGTTTGTATTTATATATATATACATAATAAATATACACAGTACACAAAAATAATGCAATAAATAGATTTTCTTTATCAGTTAACTTCTATTAATTAAATGAAATCAACATTTGTTGTGTTTAAAGCAGCTTTTCAGAGTTTCCAGGTAGCTTTCGTGAAGCATGAAGAAAACTTATCTTTTAGTTTTATTAGTGAAAAGTTCTCAATTTTTTCCTTTACAACACAGAACCACGATTTCTTTAATAAAATATAAACACTATTGATTCACTGATTCGTTTTTTATAGTGTGGGGAATCCGGGAAGCTCACGCAGTCACAGCAGCTACGAGCTCCACCAGAGAAGCTCGGGGAGAACCAAAAGGGGGCGTTTTTGGTTCTGGCCGTTGAGTCGGAAAGCTCGGAAGAGTCACGGCAGCGAGACGGACCGCTCTAGCAGCGATAGCTGGAATAATAACGAAACCGCCGCGTCCGTCGAGCTATCGGAGGATGAGGAGGAGGAAGATGGAGAAGCCATGTACTCGATCTCCGAAAACCTCAACCAAGACGCGAAACCTTCCAGAAAGGGATCGGACTCCAAAGCATCCAAAGATCAACCCAACTCCAAAGTCGGCAAACGCTTCGCCTGCAAGACCAAGACGCAGGTCAACAAGCGCAAGAAGGTCTCTCTGGTGAAAGAGAAGAAAGCGGCGCAGACGCTGAGCGCCATCCTCCTGGCCTTCATCATCACGTGGACGCCGTACAACATCATGGTCCTGGTGAACGCGTTCTGCAACGAGTGCATCCCCGAGACGCTGTGGGCTCTGGGATACTGGCTGTGCTACGTCAACAGCACCATCAACCCCATGTGTTACGCGCTCTGCAACAAGACCTTTCGCACCACCTTCAGATCCATCCTGCTGTGTCAGTGGCGTCAGACGAACAAACCCAACAAACCGCAGCTCCAGCAGAGGCAGCCCGCGGCCGCTTACCGGAAACAGAGTCCCGCGGAGAACTAGAGGAACTGTGTGCGTCGTTTCTGAAGGGCTGTACAGTGTTAGTGCTGGGCAACGATTAATCGCATGCAAAATACATCATATATGTGTATATTTGATATACTGTATGTATATATTTATTATATTATTATTAAAAATAAACACACACACACACATGCATTTATATATTTATGTTTATATATTAAATATATTTATATATAATATAAATTACATGAATATATGCATGTAAATATTTTCAAAATATATACTGTATGTATATCTTTATATATATGCATAATAAATATACACAGTTCACACACACATGTGACCCTGCAGCACAGAAGCAGTCATAAGCAGCACAGCTATATCTGCAGCAATAGCCAACAATACATTGTATGGGTCAAAATTATACATTAGGATATTAAGATCATGTTCCATAAAGATATTTTGTAAATTTCCTACCGTAAATATATCAAAACTTAATTTTTGATTAGTAATATTCATTGCTTAGAACTTTAAAGATGATTTTCTCAATATTTAGATTTTTTTGCACCTTCCAGATTCCATTTATTCAGATTTCAGATGATGTATAAATCTCAGTTTCAAAAAATCGACCCTTATGACTGGTTTTGTGGTCTGGGGTCACATATATTGTATAAACAAAAACTTTATTAGATTAATCGTGATTAATTGTTGTCCAGCACTAGTTTATAGGTGCCTCAGTTAAAGCCAGACACGATGGATTGTGTGACTTCAGAATCGTCCTCTTAAAACGTCTGCTGCACCGTGTACAGATAAAACTACGCAAATGAGACGTTTTCTTTCCTGTGTTGACGTATTTTCTACTGAAACAGAGAGTCGGGTGGGACATGCGGTATTTAAGGGCTCATGTTTTTTAACCCTCTGGTGTTGTTTGGTCATTTTAGACTAAAAAAAAAAAAATGTTTGGAAATTTTAAAAAAATCGCTACTTCATCAGAAACTCTGTGACTTTTGTAGCAGTTGCTATGTGACCTCAAAAAAAAAAAAAAAAAAAAAAAATTAAAATTGTGTTCTTTATTTGAAAAAGCTAAATGGTCGTTAAAAAAAAAAAAAAGTCCCATTTGTGTTGTTCATGCCGTAGGAAATGACTGGGAAATAGGCAAAAAAAAAAAAAAAATACAAAGATGTTTTTGTGTGTACAATCTACAAATCAGCCACAATGCAGAAAAAGTGCACAGCAATAAAGAGGTGACAAAACTTAAGTAATTATGCCTGAAAACACTGCTCAGTAACTAAGGAATACACAGCACTGAATATATACGGCTATACTGGCATCTAATGGCTACTCCATGGTATTACAGATTTATTTCTTTATTTTTTTTTCACAAGGTGGAACACATCTGTCTCCATTCAATGAATTTTAAATACTTTTGGTCTATTTTTAACTTAAATACTGCATTAATTGAAAAATTATATATATATTTTTTTTTTTTACAATTTATACAGAAAATAGTCCATAATTTAGATATGGATATTAATTGGTAACATGAAACACACTCAAAATAAAAAATATTTAAAATAATATATAAAAAACAATATTGAAATATATGTTTTGAACAATACCAGAGGGTTAAACATTATTTTCTCACAGGTTTGACTCATAATGTAGGCTGCATAAAGTAGGTTTCATTGTGACTTTAATTTAATGCTAAAGGAAGAGTTCACCCAAAAATGATGATTCTGTCATTATTTACACACCCTCAAAGCTTTCTGTCTTCTGCTGAACACAAAAGAAGATATTTTGAAGAATGTAGAAAAGTAGCTGCTAGCCATTGACCTCCGTAGTATGAAGAAAATACTAAGGTTTTTGGGTGAACTGTCCCTGTTCACATTCACTGATCTGGTTTATGTGTTTTTTTGGGGTTCATGTGGATGTTTTGTGATGCTCCAAGTCGTGGTTCTCTGTGATTTTGTACTGTTTTACTGCTGAAACGAACTCTACTGGGTTTGATTTCGCCCTCGTGAATGTTTTAAAAATGTATTTCCACTTTAAGTCAAGTGCACACTACAAAACCAAAGCACTTCATGTTTTTAGGGTAACACTTTATTTCGATAGTCCACTTTAGACATTCTGCTAACTTTATGTATCTTTGCAAATACATGTCAACTATCAGTCATTAGAGTATTAATAGATCGTCTGCTGAATATCTGCTAATACAGAGACATTCTGCTGATTACATGTGATCTGGAGGAGCTAATCAGATTACACCAATTAGGTATTAGATTGTACTACATTTTAAAACACTTCATGATGTTAAAGAACAGAATATATTTTCTTTTCATGCCAAAAGTAATCTAAAATGTTGTAAAACTGTCTATACTCTAATGACATGCAGTTGCACAGTTACTTACAGTTAGTATAATGTCCTAAGCGCACTATTGTAATAAAGTGTGACTGTTTTTAATTTGTGAGAATGCAGCAAAAACTCCAGACTGCAACCTGAAGTTGTGATTTATAATGCAAAAACTAAGTACTGAAGTACAATTAAATGTGGAAACTTTATTTCAGATAAATCATTGGCTAGATAGTTGTGTAAAATGTTGAGATTAAAAGAACGATTCCTCTGTACTTTTAACCCCCTGAGAGCAGAAAGGAGCCAGTAAACCGGCGAGAGCGTGAAGCAGCGCCAGCGGAGGGCGAGGCCGTGGGAAGACGGAGCCAAAAAAAACCTGCTGCCCACGTCTCCTTAAACGCCATCGCATCCCTGATTTTTGGCTTCTTTTTCCTGTTCTGTTCAAATCAGTGTAAAAACAAGTGCAAAACCCTCCTGCGTTCTGAGAAGAATAAGCTGCGAGAACTCATACTGCAAATGCAATAAATGCAATGCAAGTCACTTTGGATTTAAGCATCTGCTCTTGCATAAATGTAAATGGCTCAAACAGTAGATCATGGCTTGCAACAGCAAGGTCATGGGTTCGATTCCCAGGGAATGCATGAACTGATCCAGTGTATATCTTAAATGCAATGCAAGTCACTTTGGATAACAGCATCTGCCAAATGCATAAATGTAAATGGCTTGAACAGATCATGGCTTGCAACAGCAAGGTCATGGGTTTGATTACCAGGGAATGCATGAACTGATCCAGTGTATATCTTAAATGCAATGCAAGTCACTTTGGATTTAAGCATCTGCCAAATGCATAAATGTAAATGGCTTGAACAGATCATGGCTTGCAACAGCAAGGTCATGGGTTCAATTCCCAGGGAATGCATGAACTGATCCAGTGTATATCTTAAATGCAATGCAAGTCACTTTGGATTTAAGCATCTGCCAAATGCATAAATGTAAATGGCTTGAACTGATCATGGCTTGCAACAACAAGGTCATGGGTTCGATTCCCAGGGAATGCATGAACTGATCCAGTGTATATCTTAAATGCAATGCAAGTCACTTTGGATTTAAGCATCTGCCAAATGCATAAATCTAAATGGCTTGAACAGATCATGGCTTGCAACAGCAAGGTCATGGGTTCGATTCCCAGGGAATGCGTGAACTGATCCAGTGTATATCTTAAATGCAATGCAAGTCACTTTGGATTTAAGCATCTGCCAAATGCATAAATGTAAATGGCTTGAACTGATCATGGCTTGCAACAACAAGGTCATGGGTTCGATTCCCAGGGAATGCATGAACTGATCCAGTGTATATCTTAAATGCAATGCAAGTCACTTTGGATTTAAGCATCTGCCAAATGCATAAATGTAAATGGCTTGAACTGATCATGGCTTGCAACAACAAGGTCATGGGTTCGATTCCCAGGGAATGCATGAACTGATCCAGTGTATATCTTAAATGCAATGCAAGTCACTTTGGATTTAAGCATCTGCCAAATGCATAAATGTAAATGGCTCAAACAGTAGATCATGGCTTGCAACAACAAAGTCATAGGTTCGATTCCCAGGGAATGCATGAACTGATCCAGTGTATATCTTAAATGCAGTGCAAGTCACTTTGGATAAAAGCATCTGCCAAATGCATAAATGTAAATGGCTTGAACTGATCATGGCTTGCAACAACAAGGTCATGGGTTCGATTCCCAGGGAATGCATGAACTGATCCAGTGTATATCTTAAATGCAATGCAAGTCACTTTGGATTTAAGCATCTGCCAAATGCATAAATGTAAATGGCTCAAACAGTAGATCATGGCTTGCAACAACAAAGTCATAGGTTCGATTCCCAGGGAATGCATGAACTGATCCAGTGTATATCTTAAATGCAGTGCAAGTCAATGTATATCTTAAAAGCATCTGCCAAATGCATAAACGTAAATGGCTTGAACAGATCATGGCTTGCAACAGCAAGGTCATGGGTTTGATTCCAGAGAATTCATGAACTGATCCAATCTTAAATGCAGTGCAAGTAACTTTGGATAAAATCATCTGTCAAATGCATAAATGTAAATGGCTTGCAACAGCAAGGTTACGGGTTCGATTCACAGGGAATGCATGAACAGATAAAATGTAGACCTTGAATGCAATGGAGTTGCATAAATGTAAATGGATGTAAACCAATATGACACAAAACACAAAGCTGTGAGTGTTAGATGTCCTTCAGTCTTGTAGTGTGCACTTGGCCAGTTTTAGTGTGCACTTGGCTAGTTGAACTAAGTTCAGTCGTGACCTCACTGAACAAATGCTGCTGTTGCACCGACACACTTTTGAACAGTTCGGAAGGATTTTATCCTCTTCTTTATGTTTTTAGAGCAGAAAATTAGTGCAAAAACAACTGGTTCAGGAGTGTCTGCAGCCAAAAAAAAAAAAAAAAACCTCTATAAATGTACGATGTGGGAGGAAAATGGTCAATAATGAATTCCTCTTTTATTTGTGATATGTAATATTTGATTATTGTGTTCTATGCATATCTGGTTGGGAGTTTAGTGCCTGTTTCTGTCAGATTATGTAGTTCAGATTGTGTTTGAATGCGAAACCAAGATGGAGTGGCGTTTGATTACAAATAAATAAATATGGTGTGTTTTTATATGGTTAGAAAACAATATGCCCTCAAAAACATGTAAATGACTCTAAGAATAAACTAAGGTCTCTGATTATGATGGGATTTCAGATTTACTCTTGGTAAAAAGTGTATTTTTCACAGAGATTTGAACGACTGCCTGATCATATCTGTCTGTCCTGTGAATATTTGTAGTTTTTCGAGTATGTTTGGAGTGAAAGATCCCTTGATCAGAGATGATGTATATCACACACTGCTGTAACAGCAACAGATGGCTCTGATTGTCGAGATCTGTTTATGTGATTCAGGTGGTCTGACTTCAGAAGTTAAAATCTCTAAAAATGACATTTTTACAAGATCTCAGATCAAATATAGAGTCACACTTCCCTCTAGTGGTCATAATAAAATTCCTAAAGTTAAATATATATATATATATAAAACCATTGTTTATTTTGTGATCTGAAAGCCTAAGATTGTTAAACACACACTTTCTGAAACACTTTGGTTCACTGTTTTTTTTATTCTGGACAATATACATCTTTATATTGATTACTATAGCACTCGGAGTGATAAATTATAAACTGCTGTACAAAGTTATATGAGTTTTGTCTATACTGAGATGTTTGCTCAATAAAACCAACTGTGTTTTTGTGGTTATATATTTTGTATGAGGTGCTAAATATTGAATACATTTATCCAGTGCTGTTTTTACACAGACTGACATTCTTGTAAAAGTATTCACACCAGTATTCACTCACACACAAACACAATAAAAAATGTAATAAATAATAATAAAGACATCAAGCATTGGAGTTTTGCATGGCGTAAAATGATTCTAGAAAATGTTATGTTTAAAAAAAAAAACTTTTCTAACTTTTCAGTGGTAGTGATAAAAGTTTATTTAATTTAATCAATATGTAAGCATTAAACCCAATGATTTTTTTTTTTTTTTTTTTTTTTTTACATTTACACAAAACTGACTTATTTTATATGTATAAAACCAACGCCTTCCTAATTTCCGTTCCGTGGAAAGAAAATATAAAGTCTTTTAAAGTTATATCACACATTTATCGGGGCTCTTTAAACAGTCTTAGATCAAGTTTTTCTGTATAAAAGTGTGTTAAACCGCGTGTAATGACTGTAAGCGGCCGCTGGGTGGCGCTGTCGCCGCAGGAATCCTGCGTCAGGTGACGCACAGCACAGGTGTCCAATTAAACCCTGCCGGCGGGAAAGATGCACACACACAAACAAACACACACACACACACAGACACACACACGGCTTTCATTCGAGTTTCTCCAGAGGAACAGCATAAATCGAGTCGTTTGTATTGATAGCGAGTCAGGTTTAATATCACAGAAGATTTTTGTTGATGTTTTTATCAAGAAACAGATTTGAGCGTCTTTGAAATTACGAGATTTACGAGTTTTAATTGATTTCAGATTCACATGGATCACTAGAGATCTACAGAAGTGAGTTCAGTTCTGCTTTCTTTTATTATTTCTATTAAAGTATATATATATATATATATATATATATATATATATATATATATATATAATGATGTATGTATATATATATATAATGATGTATGTATATGTGTTATTTACACTTGTATGTAATCTATATTTTATATATATATATATATATATCTTATATAAAAATCTAACACTTCCTTAATACGTATACGTGTGTGTGTGTGTGTGTGTGTATATATATATATATATATATATATATATATATATATATATATATATATATATATATATATATATATATATATATATATAACTGTAGTGTTTGTCAGTGGTATTGAATTTGCTTTCATTAAGAGTTTATGGATTATTGTCAGATTATATTAAACCTTCAAATAATCAGCTGCTAAATACACACAGTTTATTAATTCCTCCTTATTGCTTAGTCATGAGAGTTATTTCTGATTGCATTGAATGTAACTGCAGCATGTTTAATTTTGCAGTAGATAAGAAATTATTAATAAAGTAAATCGTTGCAGCACAAAAGTATGTCTTTCCAGTGAAAATGGCTAAAAATCCTTAAAATAAGACGAATGCGCAAACACCAGAGAATATAAATGTCTATATTACTTAAACCAATACTTTTTTTACACTAGATAATCTTCCGCATGAAGAAGTGTAAATTATTTTCTAATAGTTTTTTTATTATTATTATTATTATTATTTGAACATACAGAACAGATTTTAATCAATTTTTCATTTTTTAAACTTTTGTTCAGAAATATTTTATAAATGATCTTTAACCCAGGGCTATTATAGTTAATTAATCTACAACTAAAGCCATACAAAACATTTTTGTTACTTGAAATAAAATAAATGCTAACTTAAAATAAAATGAAAATTATTTAAGGCAATATTTCTCATTTTAATTTATTCTTTATTCATTTAAACTTATTCTTGATGTAATAAACTAAAACTGAAATAAAAATAAAGAAAATGTTATATAGCCGTATTTAAAAACAACAGAAACTAATAAAAATTACAAAAACCAACACAATTTAAATGAAAAGCAATATAAATAAAAAACACGAAAGCAAAAAGTATAAAGGAAAAAAAATACATAAGCAGAAAATATAAAAATAAAACCTATTCAAAATGTTAACAAAAACTACAACAGCATCTCAATGATACTAAAATAACTGGTTTAACTGCGGTCAGTTCTCTGAAACGATCTTCTCACCGAACAGTTACGACCCCGGACCACAAAACCAGTTTTGTGAAACTGAGATTTATACATCATCTGAAATCTGAATAAATAGCTTTCCATTGATGTATGGTTTGTTGGACAATATTTGGAAAATCTGGAATCTGAGGGAGCAAAAAAATCCAAATACTGAGAAAATCTCCTTTAAAGTTGTTCAAATGAAGTTCTTAGCAATGCATATTACTAATCAAACATCAAGTTTTGATATATTTACGGTAAGAAATGTACAAAATATCTTCATGGAACATGATCTTTACTTAATATCCTATAATAATATCCTTAATATTTTTGGCATAAAAGAGAAATGTATTATTTTGACTCATACAATGTATTGTTGGCTATTTTTACAAATATAGCTGTGCTGCTTATGACTGCTGCTGTGCTGCAGGGACACAACAAATGTGTCAGACAGCAGAAAAATGTCATTTTACAAAGCTGATATATTGCTTAGTCATAAGATTTATTTCTGCTTGCATTGAACGTGTGTGTGTGTGTGCTGCAGCTGGTGTGTGTGAGAGTGTGTTGCGATGCAGACTGCAGGGTTCAGACAGAAGCTGCTGGAGGCGTTGAGTCTGGGCAGACTGCAGCAGTACTGCCTCCCCCACGCAGACGCAGACGCAGACGTCCCTCCCCGCCCCTCCTTCTACAGAGCAGAGGAGGACAGCGAGCTGTTCTCTTTCATCACAGCCTCCTCCTCCATCACTCTCTTCTCCTCGTCATCATCGTCATCCTCCGAGAGCGAGAGTGCGTCAAACCCCTGCTTGCGCAGACGCAGACCGCCGAGCCGTCATGGCGTGAGAGAGCCGCTCATCATGGGCAATCAGGATGGAAAGCCAAAGCGCTCCGAAGGCGCAGCGGATGAAACCGTGGCTCACGACGGCACAAAGAAAGGGAAGAAACCGCGAGGGGAGGGAGGGAAGAAGAAAAACAAATCCGACAGATCCTCGGTGTTCCCTCACATACGCAAGCGCAAGCACCAGAGCAAGGCTAAAAGCTTCCTGAGCGGATCCAGAGAGGACGCAGCATCGCAGGATGAGCTGGACAGCGTTCCCTCGCTGTGCAACAAGACGCCCGATCTCTCCGGAGATGAGCTCGCACATTCAGACGCCGAGCCCGAGCATCCTCGTCTGGAGGAGGAGAAGAAGGTGGCCAGCTCCGGATCTGATACGGATATGTACAGCTTCCACTCGGCTGCGGAGCAGGAGGATCTGCTGGCTGACATCCAGCAGGCCATCCGTCTGAAGCAGGGCGTGATGCTCGGCTCCGTCCAGGTTCCCTGGGAGTGCAAACAAACCGGAGATGCTAAAAGCACTCCCACCCCCGACTCGGAGCCGTTCACCGTACTGGAAGCCATTCCGAAAGCGGAAAAAAACGGGATTGTGCTCCTCGGGGAGGAGCCGGCTGTGAACGGGCTCTCAGAGGAGGCCCTTTGTGCTCCGGTCGCCGTGGAAACGGTCACAAAAGAGCCTGAGGCCCCTCTTTCTCCTCCTCCTCCTCCTCCTCTTCCTTCTCCTCCTCCAGCGATTGCTCCTACGAACAGCACCACAAGCTTCCCGGACCTGACGGCGTCGTTCGAGAGCGCCGTGGAGGCCGTGGAAGACGACCGCTCGCCTCCCAGCACAGATACAGCGTCTGACCTCAGGTACAGCGGTCTACAGGTCAAAATTTTGCACTTAACTCTTTCCCCGCCACCGTTTTTGAAAAAAGTTGCCGGCCGCTGTCAGCGCTTTTGCTGATTTTCACTAAAATGTCATCATGGCCTCCAGAATGTTTTGTTTTGTATGAATATCTGAACATGCAATACATCAAAATAAACATCTGACCCTCGACTTTCAAACAAAAATCAGTTTTATTCTAGCTTCAAGCATTGTTTTTTTAATCAACACTTGAATGTAGGTAGATTTCATAAAAAACAGGAACATTTTGAGCTAAAAGCTGAAAAAATAGCATTTTTATCAAATACTCCATCTGGATCATATTCAGTAATATTATCAAAGCAAAGATGCAGTAGATGCTTCCCTCAGTATCTCAAAGCTTTAACACTTTCTGGATCCACATTTCATTCTGTAACTTTAGTCAGTTTTCATTTATATGTGGTTAGTGTTGATGATGGCATTATTTTTCATATGCATATGCTCACATATGAGATCGCTCGTTTCTGCGTCTTCCTCGTCTGTGTTTTTGATCGAGTGATTCTAGACTCATTCAGGAGATGCGTAATAGCGCCCCCTAGCGTACAACAGAGAGAACACGGAAAACTCAGTGTCTGGCGGGGAAAGAGTTAAATATTTAAAAGGCATAATTTGATTTATTTAAAGATGTATCACCTGAATGTGTTTTAGAATTATTGTTTAGTGTAGATTTGAAATGTCTTTTATAACTTTAGGGGTTCAATACATTGTATGGGTCAAAATTATTGATTTTTTTATGCCAAAAATCATTAGGATATTAAGTAAAGATATTTTGTAAATTTCCTACCGTAAATATCTCAAAACTTCATTTTTGATTAGTAATATGCATTGCTAAGAACTTCATTTGGACAACTTTAAAGGTGATTTTCTCTATATTTAGATTTTTTTTTTTTTGCACTCTCAGATTCCAGATTTTCAGCCAAATATTGTCTGATCCTAACAAACCATACATCAATGGAAAGATTATTTATTCAGCTTTCAGATGATGTATAAATCTCAATTTCACAAAATTGACCATTATGACTGCTTATTTACTCATAATCGTGAGTATTGACCTGAGTAATTGTGAGTATGATTTTTGTGGTAATTGAGCAGGTCGGCAGGCTCGCTGGAGTGTCTCACCGTCATCGAGGAGCTCGTCCAGAGGCGCAAGAGCAGCGTTTCGTTCCCTCCGGAGAGTCCTCTGGCCACACGGCTGCTGAAGTCTGCGGTCAAGCCCTATCCGCCCATCAGCACGTCCTACATCAAAACCACCACTCGACAGCTGAGCTCGCCCTCCTGCTCGCCCGCGCCGTCCCCGTCCCACAGCCCACTGTCCAGCCGCCGCGGACCGGACCGAGCCCAGAGGAGGCGCGTCCAGCGCCAGCGCTCCTACAGCATCACCGGCCCCATCAGCCGCTCCGCAGACTGGACCGAGGAGCTCCGCACGCTCCCGTCCAAAGCCAGCTGCTCAGAGGAGACGCTCAGAACCGGCGCCAATCAGAGCTCCACATGCAGCTTCCAGGAGGTCTTCACAGGTCAGTTCTGCTGAGCACCCTCAAACGAAATCAACAGCACCCTCAGTTAAAGCTGTAATACTGGCATTTCATTGCAGATTTGCCCATAACTATCCAAATCTGAGCAAGGTTAATCACAGACACATGTGTCCCTGCAGCACAGCAGCAGTCATAAGCAGCACAGCTATATCTGTAGCAATAGACAACAATACAGTGTATGAGTCACAATTATCCATTTTCCTTTTCTGCCAAAAATCATTAGGATATTAAGTAAAGATCATGTTCCATGAAGTTATTTAGTAAATTTCCTACTGTAAATAAGTCAAAACTTCATTTTTGATTAGTAATATGCATTGCTAAGAACTTCATTTGAACAACTTTAAAGGTGATTTTCTCAATATTTATTTTTTTGCACCCTCAGATTCCAGATTTTCAAATAGTTGTATCTCAGCCATATGTGACCCTGGAGCACAAAACCAATCATAAGGGTAAATTTTTTAAAATTGAGATTTATGCGTCATAAATAATCTCTCCATTGATGTATGGTTTGGACAATATTTGGCTGACATGAAACTATTTGTAAATCTGGAATCTGAGGGAGCAAAAAAATAAATATTGAGAAAATCTCCTTTAAAGTTGTTCAAATGAAGTTTTTAGCAATGCATATTACTAATCAAAAATGAAGTTTTGATATATTTACAGTAAAATAAGTAGGAATCCCTTCAGTTTTTGTTCAGGTGTTGTGTTCAGCACGAATCATTTCATTATAACTGTAGATGCGATGTAAATAAGAGATTCATTGTGCAGCGTAGAGAATTTAATTAATCATCATGTAACTTTGTGAGATTGCGAATTTGCCTTTATACATCACTAGGTTTTGAATCATTTAAAATATATAATAAAATTTAATAGTTTGTTACTTTTTTTGATTACTTATTATTTTGTATGTTTTACAGATCAGAAGTATGTAGCTTCATTTTTACAGTTAAAGTGAATGACGATGGAACGTTATTTCACCCATATCGACACTATTATTTAATTTTCATTATTAGCACACAACCGCTTAATGTTTATGGTTTCATATTCTTCTTCTGTGATGCATGCACTTATTTAAATGAATAGGCAGTCTATAGTGCATTAGTATTCCATTCTGAGCACAGGCTGAGTCTCTGTCCTGTAGAGAGGCATTATGGGATTGCTGGAGATGTTGTCATGCGTCTGAGCTGTGAAAGCAAACATGTTGAGTTTGATCGCGTCGCGCGCTGACGGAGAACAGAACGCGTGTGAGATGCGCAGAAACCGGCGCGTCTGTACAGAACGAGAATAAAGAGAGGCTGTTCTGTTTTGGCCGTGGAGTGAATATATTCTCTCTCTTTCAGTCAGAGCTCTTTGTGTTGTGTCTGATGAACAGCTCTGGATCTGAATGAATCCGTCTGAACTCGGAGTCCCAGATCCGGAGGTTTTCAGCTCTAGCTATGCTTGCATGCAATAAAATAATCTGTTAGCAGTGGGTTAATGGCTGAAAAGCCTTCATGTGAACACTGTAAGTGATCTGATTGAGCTCGATTGGATTTCGGTCGGATTCAAAAAACGTACCTGAAATAATCTGATCAAGAAGATCAAATGTAAACACTGGACTCTTAATTGGATTAGATTAAAAAAACCTGGATTCAGAAATCCCTTTTTCGCACGTGCTGTGAATTGATGCATATGTTTGCTTGCCTGGCAATAAAGCTCATTCTGATTCTGAAACGTATGTTTACACGTACGAGGAATTAGTTTTAGTGACAGATAATGACAAGACACAGATAATGAAAAGAATAATATACAAAATAGACAGTTTAGTATGAACGGGTATGTTAGGTGCAAATTTGAAATATAAATAAGTATGTGTGTTAAATATTCTTATGCATGTTTATTTACATCTCATTTCTTATGAACTGATTACTTACTAAATATTTGCTAAAAAGCTCTTCTGATACATGTCAGATTTACTTTTAGATATGCCCTCTTGACAAAAATGGCGCTTATCTGCCAAAAAAAAAAAAAAAAAAAATTATATATATATATATATATATATATATATATATTTTTTTTTTCTTAATTTGTACTTTTTCCCCAGAGTTGCGAGATATTGTTTATATCCTGCAATTTGTATTTAAAAAAGCTTCACCTGAATGTTTTGCTATTTTTCCAGTATTAACCTTAAATGTCTTGTTTGTTTTTTTGTTAATTATTCTGTTTTTGCCATGAAGATAGCCTTGCTGCTCACATGGCATTAAAAAACAAATAAACCAATCTCTCAATTCTGAATTTTTTTTTTTGCAAGATATTGAGTTTCTCTCACAATTCTGAGTTTCTCTTTCAATACTGACTTTTTTCTGAGAGTTGTGATATAAACTGCGTGTTCAGCTGTAAAGCAGCTCTACAGAAGACGGTAGTGTCCTGATTGAGCTCGGCTCTGTTCTCTGGAGCAGATGGTGTGATCAGGCCCCGAGGACTCGCATCCATTAGTGACGTCACATGCTCGCTCTCGGCCAATCAGATCGCTGGCAGATTGCAGTAGTTCAGAGCACACATTACTGTATCGACCTGAGGATCGATGGGAAACAGATAAACGTTAGAGAGCGTCATGTGACTGTGTTTGTCAGCAAAGGAACTTCAAGTCACGTTTATCTCTATAGTAGTGCTGTAAAACGATTAATCGCATCCAAAATAAACGTTTTTGTTTGTACATAATGTGTGTGATGTTTATGTATATATAAATACACACACACACATGGATGCATATATTTAAGAAAAATGTTTTGTTCATGTATTAAATATTTATATATAATATAAATTATATGAATATAAAAATATACCTGGAGATATGTGGAAATATTTTCAAAATATATACTGTGTGTTTATATATGCATAATAAATATACACAGAACACACACATTATGTAAACACGCTTTTATTTTGGATTTGTAATTTGACGTTTGTATTGTTGCATTGGTGTCAAGCCTCTACAAGGTTTTATTGTTGCGGTTGCCAGATTTAAAGTCCCCTTAAATCCCCCAATCAGAGATTTATTTATTTATTCGTATCTGACAGAATTGCATACAAACCAAACTTCTGTTTGATTCATTAAAAAGAATCAGCTCAAAAGAATCGTTCATTCCAGTCTGCAAACTCACATAAAGCATTGTTTCTGTTGCTGTAGATTGAGTAGAGACCCAAGAATCATTCACTTCCAGTGTTTTTTAAGGCATTGATTCTGTTGTGCATCAGAACTGGCTGACATTGAAGCACTCTTTCCTCTCGTGGTGTTTTGTTCTCCTCTCGCGGTCGATGGGGTTAATCTCCGTCGGTCGCTGAGCTCCTCTCTGATTCTGTTGTTTCAGATGTGTTTTCTGGTGCTGAACTCCCAGTGTCTGCCTGATTAAGCCAGAATTAAGAACTACTGTTTTTGACTAACACTGATATGATCACTTTTATAGCATTCATCTGTACAGATGTGTTGATTGATTGTTTAATGGGCAGAACTACATCTCCCATGATGCACTTCATCTTGTTTCTCTTTGGCTCTCTGACAGCGTGTTTAAACACTGGCTCATCTTTGGTCTTATTGACACGCTAATGAAGTTAATGAGCTGTTGATAATCAGGCCTGTAAACTCAGGACACCGTGTGTGTGTGTGTGTGTGTGTGTGTGTGTATGACTAGAAACTGATCTCAGAGCAGCACTGCTGATATTACAGCGAGGTGAAGGTTCAGACAGGATCTTATGGAAATGTTGTGATGACAGGAGCGTGCAGTGATCATGTGACTGATTTATACGTTCGCTGTGAGTTTAATGTGGATCGTGAGACGGTGAGGAGATGAAGCTCCAGCTGAAGCACTGCAGCAGTGACTCATTCTTAAATCTGCAGAAAATACCACACACACACACACACACACACACACACACACTCGCACTCGTTACTTCTCTGTAACTCGTTAAAATCGCCGTCTGTTTCAAAACCAAATATGCTGCTCTGGTTTTGAAACGCAGCCATTAGATTCACACGCTGTGTTTGGAATGAAATACTAGTGTAACATACTACTTTTTAATATTTAAAAAACTGATTTTGTTCTGAATTAGAATCTGTTTTCAACCATGACACATTCAACTAATATTAGACCGGTTTAGAGACTATTATAGTTTTAATTATTTTAAATCCAGGTTTATTTTTATTTTTTTTACTTAAAGTTTTAGAAATTGTTGTATTTTTGTCGTCTTTTTATAGAACAGATAGATATAGACTTGATGTACTAAAATAACTGATAATGAAATAAAATTCATAAAATATATTTGGTATTTGTGTGTCTATAGATTTTAAAAATGTTATTTCAGTTTCAGTTACTTTAGTACGTTTAGTCAAGTCTAGAACCTTTGCCTTGGCAGCTATCTGAAGATGTTTTTTTGTTTCTTTTCTATATTTTATTTCAGTTAAAGCATGTGATGCGTGCGACACACATCTTCTCAAATTCACAATGAATTATTTATAAAGCTGCTGTTGTCAACAAAAAGAAGCATCTTCCTGCAGGTTTCTGCCAAAATAAAAGCTCCAACATTCATAAAATGTTAGTATTTTACTGTTGTTCTGTAAAATGCAATAAAAAATAAGACGATAATGATGATCATAATAATTACAACAGCTGTATTTATACATTTATTATAACATTCACACACAGTGTTCAAATCTGCAATATTTTCTAATGTTTTAAAAGAATAATCTTCTGCTCAGCAATGCTGCATTTATTTGTACAGTAAGAAATACACGCCTGATTCAAGAAGAGGTCACACAAATGGCCAAAAAATATTATTTTACTAACTTAAAGTTAAATTGTGCTTTGTTGGTATAATGTCTGCTAGAATGTTAAAATGGTAAATATTTTTAAATTGTTTTGTAAAAAGCAAGACAAAACAGTAATGATCACATGATTAATCACATCCAAAATAAGTTTTTGTTTAAATGTGCGGTTTATTTATTATGTTTATATAAACACACACATACTGTATATATTTTGAAAATATTTATTATGTATATATTTAATATATAAACATAACATTTTTCTTAAATATATACATGCATGTTTATATATATATATATGTATGTATATGTGCTGTTAAATGATTAATCGCATCCGAAATAAGTTATATAATGTATGTGTACTGTTTATGTCTATATATATATATATATACACCCACACATGCATGTATATATTTAAGGAAAATGTTATATTTATATATTAAATACATCTATATATGATATAAATTATATGAATATAAAAATATACATGTAAATATTCACATAATATTTGCTGTGTATTTTATATATATATATTGCATATTAATTAATTGCAGTCAAAATAAAAGTTTGTTTACATAATATACTGTATGTGTGTGTATATGTAAACAAACTTTTATTTTGAATGCAATTTAATGGTGATTAATCATTTGAATTTTGGCTATTTAATTTATGCAAAGGTGAAAAAAGTTGGAAAAATACAGCGAGGGAGGGAATGTGAAAAACCGGTGTTTTATTTTGTTCGGTTTTGCCCAGGAATGTTAATTTCTGTGCGTCCCTAATTATAAGGCCGTCCTGTTGTGATTGCG
>CM071949.1:30890000-30997500 GCA_036784905.1 Acrossocheilus fasciatus | reverse complement strand
CAAATAACCTTTAAACTGTTTCTGATTAAATAAAGCAGTAATTCTTCAGGGAGTTTTGGACTTTCCCAAACTCCCTGAAAACTGCAGTTGTTAAGCCCCTTCTGAAAAAGCGCAATCTTGATAACAATTTTGAGCAATTATAGACCAATATCAAATCTTCCTTTCATAGGTAAGATTATTGAAAAGGTAGTTTTTAATCACTACCACTCAAATGGATACCTGGACCATTTTCATTCTGGTTTCCGAGCACATCACAGCACAGAGACAGCGCTTAAGATAATAAATGATAATCGCTTCAATTCTGATTCAGGCAAAATATCAGTGCTGATACTACTAGATCTTAGTGCTGCGTTTGACACTGTTGATCATAACATACTTCTAGAGAGACTGGAAAACTGGGTCGGGCTTTCTAGGATGGTACTCCGATGGTTCATACTTAGAAGGGAGAGGTTATTATGTGAGTATAGGAGAGCATAAGTCTAAGCAGACGTCCATGACATGCGGAGTCCCACAAGGCTCAGTTCTTGCACCGCTCTTGTTTAGCCTGCATATGCTCCCACTAAGTCAAATAATGAGGAAGAACCAAACTGTCTATCACAGCTATGCTGATGATACCCAGATTTACCTAGCCTTATCTCCAAATGACTACAGCCCCATCGACTCCCTCTGCCAATGCATTGATGAAATAAACTGTTGGATGTGCCAGAACTTTCTTCAGTTAAACAAGGAGAAAACTGAAGTCATTGCATTTGGAAACAAAGATGAAGTTCTCAAGGTGAATGCATACCTTGACTCTAGGGGTCAAACAACTAAAAACCAAGTCAAAAATCTTGGGGTGTTTCTGGAGTCAGACCTTAGTTTTAGTAGCCATGTCAAAGCAGTAACTAAATCAGCATACTATCATCTCAAAAACACTGCAAGAATTAGATGTTTTGTTTCCAGTCAAGACTTGGAGAAACTGGTTCATGCCTCTATCACCAGCAGGTGGATTATTGTAATGGTCTCCTTCCAAAGAAGAGCATTAGACAGCTGCAGCTCATCCAGAACGCTGCTGCCAGGATTCTGACTAGAACCAGAACATCTGAGCATATCACACCAGTCCTCAGGTCCTTACACTGGCTTCCAGTTACATTTAGGATTGATTTTAAAGTACTTTTACTCGTTTCTAAATCACTCAATGGCCTAGGACCTAAATACATTGCAGATATGCTCACTGAATATAAACCTAACAGACCACTCAGATCATTAGGATCGAGTCAGTTAGAAATACCAAGGGTTAACACAAAACAAGGGGAGTCCGCTTTTAGCTATTATGCCGCCCGCAGCTGGACCCAGCTTCCAGAAGAGATCAGATGTGCTAAAACATTAGCCACATTTAAATCCAGACTCAAAACTCATCTGTTTAGCTGTGCATTTGTTAAATGAGCACTGTGCTACGTCCCAACTGATTGCACTATATATAATCATTTTCTATTCTTAACTGTTTAAAATTTTTTAAATCAATTTTTACATCTTGTTTTTATTTAATTCTTTGTTTTTATTGTTGTGACTTTTTTTTTTTATCACTTTTTCACTTCCTTTTATGTAAAGCACTTTGAATTACCACGGTGTATGAAGTGTACTATATAAATAAACTTGCCTTGCCTAATTGATATCATAAAATTGAGTGTTTTGATTTAAAGGTTAGAAGCTATAGCGTACATGAAAATAATCACAAACATGACACTTGTAAATTTAAATAATTTTATATATACTGATTTATTCATTAATGTGTAATATGTAAATTTTTTTAAACCCATCATAACATCTAAAAGATTTTCAGAATTTTTACCACTTTCTTGCTTTAGACCATCAACAAATGTTAAATCTTAAAATAAAATGTTAGGGTTAACACTGCATCTTTCTGGGAGAGAAAAAATGCAGCGATTTGAGATATAGTTTATTTATAGTTATTTTCAAAGCTTCAATGTACTGTCAAAAAAACTTCATTATTGTTTATTTAATTCTAAGTTCTTGTTAAAAAAACTTACCAAAATTAAAAATATTTTGCTTAATTTCTGCACAGGAGAGACTTGGTGTTGTTTCCAAACAAAAGGAAATATATTATCGGCTAAAATTAGTTGAAAAATATCGGCATATCAGATATCGGCAAAATCCAATATCTTGCATCCCTAATTTTCAGATGTGTTTTTATAAATAAATAAATATATATATGTATATATATGTATATGTATGTATATATGTGTGTGTGTATATATATATATATATATATATATGTGTGTGTATATGTGTATATATATATATATGTGTGTATATATATGTGTATATATACATACATATACATATACACACACACATATATATATATATATATATACACACATATATACATACACATACATATACATATATATATATATATATATATATTTTTTTATATATATTGAGTTGTTTGTCTTTTGTATCATTAAATTTTTTTTTTAACATTTTAGATTTTTAAAAATTTATTTTGTTTCCTGTTTGCAATTTATGTTTAGTTGAAGTGTAGTGTTAGCAAAGTTAATGATTTTGTTGTATTTTGAAATGTCTGCAATAATTTGAGTACTATCAGAAACGTTACCTTGGCAATATTTTCTGAACTATAGATATATATATAATATAATATAATATATATCTATAATTATTATTAACAACATCTATAGTGATGTGTGTGTATATATTTATTATTTATTTAAACAAAGTGATTCATCAAACTCAAGCATTCAGCTAGTTATTGTTAGATCCTCTTTTTAATGCAAATTTTTTTTTATAGATAATATCACACATCACGGTTTAAAACTAAACCCCAAATCTCATATAAAATGGCTGGTATAATATTGAGTCTTGACTCTTTAGATGTATTTTTTTTTTCAGGATTTCAGGTCTGTTAGTTCTCAGATTCATGTGTTTATAAAGAGACGATCTTCACTTCTTATGTTCAGTTTCTCTCCAGCATTCAGCTGATGTTAATCAAGCTCCATCTTTTACATTCGCTGCCTCTTCAGAAACAAGATTAATGTATTTTCAGAGTCTGGAAAGTCATTTTAATTCTGTTCAGAGATCTGAATGTCTAAACGTTTATTTCTCTTATTATTTATGCGTTTGCAGCGGTCGAGGAGCAGGAGGGTGAGTAACTCGATCACGCTCGTGTTGTTTAACATCGCCCCATATTAACATCGTCACTGGCTGAGCTTCACTTCAGAAATATTAGAGCACTTCTATTCATTCTAGGCTTTTTCCCCCATGTGCTGGTGTTTGTTTACTAATGTTGCCTGGCAACAAGCAGCGATTAATCATTCACTCCATCAGCACTGATCTCATTCACAGCATTATACAGTGTTTTTCTGCCCATCCTCCTTTGTGTCATGTGTTGTGTGAGTTTACAGAGATTTCTAGTCAAACATCTGGACATGCATGATTTTTAAAAAAATATATTAACATTTTTTTTAAATATATTTTAATGTATTAAAATTCATTATGTATTTTATATATATATATTTTTTATATTAAAAACCTTTTGATATAACTGCTAATGAAGTGTAAATTGTTTCTAAATATCATTTTCTTTACAAAACTAACTAATACACAGCATCTGCGTTCATCCTTCAATAGTGTTCCTTACAAACAGTCCTGCAGAATAAAAGTGTTTTGTTTTGAAGCTTCATTCGTATTCACCGACTCGTATTTCCTGTCTTGTCTGATTGTGTGTGTTTCAGAGCATCAGGCCGTCGTCTCTGACCTTAAGAAACAAAAGGAAGAAGAAATCCGGCAAGTTGAGGTATATCCGTCATTCATCTTTCTGAGGACCTTGTTTTTTTCCCCCACATTAATTTAATCAATGAAAATACATCCTCATTACTTCACATCTGTATCATGGTATTTTATATATGTCCAAGAAACATGGTTATACCATGGTACTTTATCATACTTAAGTCCTCCTGATAATTCTGAATGATGTAGTCTAGTCTTTAGTGTATGCAGCTGATGGATGGGATGCGTGAGAAGCTCGTTTCATGATTCATTCATTAGTCGATCGGTTCTGATCTCCTGCAGACGTCTCATTTCCATATGCGCTCCGTATTCACTCATGCAGGTCATTGGGCTGATTGTGTTTGTTTGATGCCCTGCTGCTGGACTAATGTTTAATCGTTCCCAGAGTTTGTTTGATTTCAGAAACAGGAAATAAACATCAGTCTGAGCTCAGCAGAAGTGTGCCCTACCAGCAGAGGGCAGCATCACTGCACACTTCAGTCCATCAGACCTCTACTACCAGAGGACAGAACGCTAGTGGACCTTCTGTTCTAATAATACTTCAACAGTTTTCTATTATATACATGCACACAATTATTAATTTTAATAGTTACACACACATATAATTAGGTATTAATATTATATAATTATATAAATGCTTTATTAAATAAAACTTCATGCAATTATTAATTATATTAATATAAATGAGATTTAAAAAAAAAAAAAAAAAAAATATATATATATATATATATATATATATATATATATATATATATATATACACACACACACACAGTTATATGTATTATAATTATTATAAATATAATTTATAATTGTATGAACAATGTAATTATAATTACCTATTAATATTATGTAAATAGATTTAAAAAAATATATAAATCAATTCATTGTTCGTTGTTTAATAATTCAATAATTGTTAACTTTATTCATATAAATAGTTGCATTTTTTTTCAGATTTTCAAAAGTATATTTTATGCATACACAAAATAATTGTAAATACAATTAACAATCATTAAATATTGTACTATGAATAATTGTAGTAATTTTACATTTACATTAATATATATTACTATAATTATTTGTATTGATTTATTTACATTATTTATAATGTAAAATGTATGCATCTAATTACCTAATATTATAATACTTTGTTTTGGTTTAAATAAACTTATAAAATAACATTTGAATAAGCTATTATAAAAAATATTAATAATTGTATGCACACAATTAATGATTATTAATTGCCTTAATAGGTTTATTATAAATAATTGATATTTAAATATTTCAGATTATTACTATAATATATTAAGAATTTTATACACAATTAGCAATTAATTGAGTATACATAATCAATTGTTTATAAATTAATACCATAATCTTTAATTCTTATTGATAACTATTAATTTTACATAATTATGTAAATGTTTTACTTCTATTTGAATAAAATAAAATAATTTTATATTCATAAAAAATGCATAAATATATTTATCAGCATTCTTGTTAAATATTAGCCTGGCATCATCCATGCTGATTAAAAACTTCTGTCAGAGCCACTAAGAGATGAGCAGGCGACACTCTTTCTGTTCATATTCTCACAGTGTTTCTCATTAAACATCACTGTGTGCTGCTCTCTATTAGGTCCTGTGGGGTCTCTCCCCGGGGTCTGTTGAATTGGGAGGACTGCGGGCATCTATTGTTGTGTTTTGAGTCTGAAAGCAGCTGCTCCTCATCAGTTCTGTCCACACTTCAGCATTTTCTTCCCACAGGAAACACGTTTAACTGCGTGACACGAACGCGAGTGACTTCGCGGAATCCAGTGGACCAGAAACGCAGATTTATGTCTGTTTCTGTCTGCGGCGTTCGTCTGCTTTTCATCACGCCTGTCTCTGTCTCTGCAGGAGGAGTCGGTGCTGAAGACGGTGCGTCTGAAACAGGAGCACGTCTGCGTGATCGAGCAGCTGGAGCAGACCATCGAAGACCTGCGCAGCAAGATCGCCGAGCTGGAGAAACAGCACCCCCTGCTGGAGCGGGAGGTGCTGACGCAGGACCAGGAGTGCGGAGGAGAGGAGCGCCTCCTCCCAGACGTCTGCCATGTGGACCTACAGACAGAAAACACTGCGCTGCTGCCGCTGGAGGCCAAATCGGTGCAGACGTCTCCCGTGGAGGAGAGCTTCAGGTTTAAAGTGCCTCCTGTGGAGGCGCAGGCGCCCGGGAGGAGTGACTCCTCGCTGCCATCAGAAACTGAGAATGCTTCTCAAGCGTTCGTGTGCATGTGCCAGCAGCAGCCGGGCACTTCGGTGCCACCTCCACCACCACCACCACCTCCTCCTCCTCTGTCCAGGATGTGTGCACCTCCTCCTCCACCTCCGCTTCCAGGAATGAGTGCTCTTCCTGCACCTCCTCCTCTCCCAGGCAGTTCATTTCCTCCTCCGCCACCTCCTCTACCAGGAATGGGTGCACCTCCTCCACCACCTCCTCTACCCGGAATGGGTGCACCTCCTCCACCACCTCCTCTACCAGGAATGGGTGCGCCTCCTCCACCACCTCCTCTACCAGGAATGGGTGCGCCTCCTCCACCACCTCCTCTACCAGGAATGGGTGCGCCTCCTCCGCCGCCTCCTCTACCGGGAATGGGTGCGCCTCCTCCACCACCTCCTCTACCCGGAATGGGTGCGCCTCCTCCACCACCTCCTCTACCAGGAATGGGTGCGCCTCCTCCACCACCTCCTCTACCAGGAATGGGTGCGCCTCCTCCGCCGCCTCCTCTACCGGGAATGGGTGCGCCGCCGCCTCCACCTCCTCCTCCAGGTCCTCCGCCGTTGGCTCCTGGTCCTCCTCTGTCCTTTGGTTTGGGTTCTCTGCCGCCTCCGCTCCCGCTGGGTCTGTACGCGTTAGGAGCTCCGCAGGAGAAACCACCTCGCAAAAACTTGGTGGAGCCTCCGAGACCCATGAAACCACTCTACTGGACCCGAATACAGCTGCATACCAAAAAGTACCCTCATTCTAGTCATTTCTTCATTTTGTTCTGCTGCTGTTTTTATCAGTTCCCCTCACACTAATTACCAGAATACCATAGTTACTGCAGTTTTAATAAGGCAATAATCATTATTGCTCACTAGTGCTCATAGTTAGTGATTTGAGTGATCAGATGCACCATTTTCAGCTGCTGAACCTTAAAACAGGTGAAAAAGCACAGAGGAGGAACCTGAGCCACATCTACAGACCAGAACACACTTTACATTCTAGACCGAAAGAAAGCACCCTAGCAACCAAATGCAGTGCCCTAGCAACACCACCCATTATAGCATGACTTACACGGTCAATATTAATTACTGTAAATGATGAACATGTTGATTTCAGCTGTTGATTTTTTTTTTTTGTTAATTTTTATTTATATTTATAATAAATAAAATTTGTTACTTTAAGCATTTAATTAATTTTTTTTTTTTTTTTTTTTTTTTTTTTAAATTCAGCAGTGAGTTTACTGAATTGAATTGTTTAATGAGAGTTCAGGAAAAAAATTTCATTGATTTCATTTAATTGACCCTTCGCTAAGCCCCGCCCTCCTTAGTTACTGTTGCTACGCCTGACAAGCTTTCGTGCCTATTTCAGTATGTCTTTTCATTCTTTCTTTCCTTGTTTTTCCTTTTCCTATTCATTTATTCATTCTTTCATTCTTAATCTTATTTGCCTTTCATTTAATTTTCTTTTTTCCTTTTATTGTTTTTGTTTTCTTTTGTAGTTTGTCTCCATTTAATTTTTGTTAGATATTTGTGTGTAAAAAATTTTTTGTTCATTCAATTGTCTTGATAGCTTCTTTTGTAAAAAAGATTGTCATGTGATTTTTCTGAAGAGTTGTTGGTAAAGCAGGTGTTTTCCTCCGCAGGGACTCTCATGCTCTTGTGTGGGAGGAAATCGAAGAGCCATCCGTGGATTTTGATGAGTTTGTCGATCTCTTTTCCAAAACAGCAGTGAAAGAGAAGAAGAAGCCTCTGTCAGACACGATCACCAGGTCAAAGACCAAGCAGGTGAGCAGAGACGTCTGCGGCTCAGGATGAGGTTAGAGTTTGTGTGAGTTTACGAGTGCGTGAACGCAGCGAGACTGTTTCCATGACTGAGTCCTGACGTTTGTGTACAGACGGCGGCTCCTCTCAGACGGCTCTGAGTAAATGACTGAGCGCTTGGCACCGCCGCGCACCAGATTCCAGCTCTGATTGGAAATATGACCGTAAAGAGCAGAACCGAGGCGCATAAATATCGCAAAGTGCTCCAAACGCTCGTGGGTTTATCAGATCTGTGTCAGACGTGTGTATGTGGAAACACCACCAGCTTTCACATTCATATTCTCAGTCTGTATCTCTAAAGGCTCATATGTGGGAGTTTCCTCAGCTATAGGACCTTTCTGCCACTGGATGGATTCCTGTTGAGCAGATCAATATAAACAGACTTCAGCTTTTCTTTTTGATTTGTGTCAAGTGTTTATTTCTTTAGCACTTTACAATACAAAAATAAAATTTGGAAAGGTAACTACAACTTTTATCACATCTCAACTGCAAGATATAAATTCATAATTGTGAAAAATAAACTCAGGATTGCTAAGAAAAAAGTAAATATTCTGAGTTTATATTGCGCTATTCAGAGTTTCTTACAGTTGTTTATCTTGCATGTTTGAGTTTGTATCAAGCAATTCTGAGTTTATATCATCCAGTTTGGAGTTTATATCGCACAATTCAGAATTTATATCACCCAAATCTGCGTTTATATAATGCAATTCAGAGTTTCTTACAGTTGTTTACTTTGCATGTTTGAGTTTGTATCACGCAATTTGGAGTGTATATAACGCAATTGCGTTTATTTCATCTAATTCTGAGTTTATATCGTCCAATTCTGAGTTTATATCGTCCAATTCTGAGTTTATATCATCCAGTTTGGAGTTTATATCGCACAATTCAGAATTTATATCACCCAAATCTGCGTTTATATAATGCAATTCGGAGTTTCTTACAGTTGTTTATTTTGCATGTTTGAGTTTGTATCACGCAATTTGGAGTGTATATAACGCAATTGCGTTTATTTCATCTAATTCTGAGTTTATATCGTCCAATTCGGAGTTTATATCGTCCAATTCGGAGTTTATATCGTCCAGTTTGGAGTTTATATCGTCCAGTTTGGAGTTTATATCGTCCAGTTTGGAGTTTATATCGTCCAGTTTGGAGTTTATATCGTCCAGTTTGGAGTTTATATTGTCCAGTTTGGAGTTTATATTGTCCAGTTTGGAGTTTATATTGTCCAGTTTGGAGTTTATATTGTCCAGTTTGGAGTTTATGTCGTCCAATTCGGAGTTTATGTCGTCCAATTCGGAGTTTATGTCGTCCAATTCGGAGTTTATGTCGTCCAATTCGGAGTTTATGTCGTCCAATTCGGAGTTTATGTCGTCCAATTCGGAGTTTATGTCGTCCAATTCGGAGTTTATGTCGTCCAATTCGGAGTTTATGTCGTCCAATTCGGAGTTTATGTCGTCCAATTCGGAGTTTATGTCGTCCAATTCGGAGTTTATATCGTCCAATTCGGAGTTTCTTACAGTTGTTTATCTTGCATGTTTGAGTTTGTATCATCCAATTCGGAGTTTATATTGTGCAATTCAGAAACAGGAAAATAGTTTTAAAATTCATGGAATAAATTCAGTTTCAGCTGTAAAGCTCGATTCAGTTCGATAGCTGTCAGTGATGCAAACTTTATTAATTATGAAACGAGTTCAATTCATTTATAAGCAGCTCTACAGAAGACAATATGTAGGTCTCTGTCAAATCTGGACCACTTTACCATGCCTTAGTTTATTTTTAATGCATTTTAATGTGTTTTAAACCACTCACTGAATGATGATGATGAGGTTAATAATCGAAGATTGTCACGTCTCTCTGCTGTGGATTGTTGTTGATGGGCAAATCAAATAAACTAGTGAGAAACATTCTCGTTTTCTGAGGAAACATCCATCCGCGAGTGTGGAAACTCCTCAGATCTTCAGTTTGTTTCGGAGTTGTCTTGTACCCTCCTCAGGGTTTCACCCGGTTAACGCTCGTCTTTGACCCGTCTCTCTTTCACCTGTGTCCCGTTACCGTCCCAGCATCCTCTGGTATCTAGATGAAGAGCAGCGGTTGTTCGGATCTTCTCGTTCTGTGTCCTGATCAAAGCGACCGCATCGGAGCGACGCTGCAGGCCTGCGAACCGAACGACAACATTTGTGCTGCATTATTGTGTTCTGGAGAAAGAAAGACTCGGTCTGTGAAATCAGTGAAATCAAAACAGTGCTGCTCTGGATCTAGAGAAATCAAACAATAAAATAATGAAACAAGACAGACTCAAAACACACATGTTGAAGATGAAATGTTCGTTCATATTTAGAAGTCAGATTTCAGCCCGAAATCAAAAGATAAAAAACAATCTCAAATAAGTTGTTTTATTTTAAGAATTGAAGTTGAATTTTAAAACAAAAAAATCTATTTATTTTACTCAATGTAAAGCAAAAACCTTCATATATTACCATTTTAAAATAAAAATGTAATTCTTTTATTGAAGAGTTCAACTTGAACTGAGTTTACTTTTAAATAAAAAAAAAAACAATTGTATTTATTAATTTATAAATAAAATGAATCAATAAAATAAATTCATTTATTTACAAATTAATACATTTATTTAAAAAATTTAAATTGTATCAACATTTTCATAATTTTACCATTTAAAAATAACAGTATTATATGAGGGATTTTTGCATTACATTAATGAGATTTCAGGGATGATTAATTAAAAACAATTGTAAATTATTAAAACAATGCGTAAAATCATGGTCTTTGATAGTTCTTGATACTATTTCAGTATTTGAAGTATTTCAGAAAATTGACATGCATACATATTCAAAAATAAAAATTCAGTGTAGTACATTGTTGAATTCTCAAATAATTCAAAATAAGTTATATATTATTAATTAATTTATAATTAAAACCAGTAATATTCTTTGTTTTGATTTCTCTAGATCCGGGCATACAGCACTGATTCTCATATTGAAAAACATACGTTTAAGTTTTGTAGTGTAATATCTGAGGCATGTGGTTGGTCAGATCCTCTTTCACAGTAGTTTACCGTACGGGAGCATTTTAACATGTTCTTCATATGAGACCCCCCCCCCCCTCCCAGTGGGTCTGAAGTCACATGACCGTGAGCGTTCTGCGCTCTCCTGTGAACAGACCTGAGGTTAACCGCACTAATGCTCGTCCTGCTCCGTATTTGCATATTTACAACTCCTCCATTAACATAACACAGGGTTTTTTCCTAAGCGGCTTGGCAGATGTGGCCATGCTGCGTCTTGTGGTGCATTCTGGGACGGATGGTGTTCGGAGGTGTTTGGCGTCTGTGGCTGTTTTGTTCGAGGGATGTGGAAGCGTCTCGTCTGATGGAGACGTGTTTTATCGTGTCTCATTTATTTAAGCAGCCACACAGACTCGCTCGAAACGCACCACAAGTTTATTAAAACGAGGAGAAGTTGGGCTCTTCTAATCCTGCCGGAATGAAGCTGTTTTTGTGGCAGCTGATGTTTGAAATGGTCATTCTGCAGACCTGCGTCCTCCAGTGATGCTCTGGTCATGTCTGAGGCGTCTGGAGGTGATTTGTCTCTCTGAAGGGAACAGAACATCATCAGCGGCTGCTTCTGTTTAGCCCTCGTCACACAGTCGGGTCCGTTTTGACCTGGAAAATACTTGCATACTTTTTTTCTTTTTTTTTTTAATACAAAATGCATAGTTTTTAATAAGGAACCAATGCTTTAAGATCATCAAAATACATAAAAATGTATTTAAAAAATTTTACCAGTGTTTTTTTTTTTTAAGAGAGAACATTTTTTGGTTTTTGGGTCATTTTGACCCGGCTCTGTATGAAGCACCATCAGGTGCCAAAAATACTTTTTGTGAAATTATCTACAAAGTTTACATTTAGTGTCAAAAAATGTTTATAAAAAAATGTCACCTCCGGCTTTCCCTCATATCTCTCACACTTTATGGACAGAATTTTGTTTATGAATATGAATGTCGTCTATTGATGAGCCACTGCAGCATGATTTCATCTGGAAGTTTGTGCAAGTAAAATAAACTTATTTTGTTTGAACACTTTTCAGAGTAATATTTGTTGTTTTGTTAGAGAAAAATATGTAGGGTTCATAAACTTGGAATGTCTTTTTTAATTAAATTCAAAATAGTTTAAAATTCCATTCATTCCGATGGGGACTATAATATATAAAAATTTTTTTATATATATATTGAAAAAAAAAATATATATATATTTTATATATATATATATACAGTATATATCATACCTTTTTTGTGATAATTCCAAAGAATTTGTTTAAAAAAAAAATTAGTTATTACTAAAAAATAGGATAAATGCAGTAATAACATGGTAACATTCAAAACATAACTGTCTTTTTTTCCCCATTCATGCAGTTGCTGATCAGAAACAGTATGTTTTAGTTAAAAAATATGAAGTTATGACTTCTCTAAACGCACAAGACTTCGGTTCCAGTTGGACCCAGAATGCAGGAATAGTTTACAGATTTTGAACGCATCAGAAGAACGGACTGAACACAGCCGTGTTTTGGCTCTAATGTTTTAAACATGACGGAATAATGAGTGAAATAATTGGCGACTCGTTTCCGTATCTGTCAGGAGTTGCCTGGCAACGCTTTGGTTTGATAGAGTAACATGTTTTGTTTGGTCTAATTGCCTGCAGTTGATAATTGTTGCGTTTGTGCTGTAATGTGACCTGTGCAGGGTTCATGCAATAAAAGAGCGATTGCTCATAGCTGGCATTTTTTGCTGAAGGAAAGGTTTGAAGGTTGATTGGAAGCATGGAGCGAGCGTGTGGACGCTTCTGTCTGCTGCGTGTTTCTGGCACCCATCGAGCGTCTTTAAAGCTGGTTTGTTCGCTGGAGCTTCCGGTCTGATTTCTCGTGCGGTTCTGGAGGTTTCTGCAGCTTCCTGCTTCAGATCAGCTGGATCCAGATCTGTATTGTGCTCTGGTTCCTCTGTGACTCGTCTGGTGTGTTTGTGGGCTTTCCATCACCTCTCAGCTCATTGTCCTCAGGACGGATAAAGATCAGCTGAATGAATTGGCTTTTGTTCTTCTGGCCAAAAACACTTTCCTTTTAAAATCAAGACGTAACGAGCAAATAGATGTAATTACGCACACAGATGCTGTAATGATCTGATGACTGACTCGCACTCATCTGACACGAAGTATTGTTCATATTACAACAAATATGAGTATTGCAACTTCACATTATTTGGAAGCAATTAATCTTAATTTTAATCATGAAGCCTCCAGGGTTTGAGACGCACCCTCTTGAAGTGGACGGTGACTTTAATTTGTGTTTATTTTGCAGAAAAGCAGTATAAGACTTGGTCAAGTTGTATTGTATATGTATCTATTATATATGCAGAGATCAAGAAAGAAAGGCTGAAATGTTTTCTTGTGACTTTCTCATTCTCAAATAATGTTTGTTTTAATTACAACATTTTTTTTTACAATGAATGCATGTTTAGTGACATCTCTTTTCCATTTGGGAAACTTCAAGTGGTTGAATGAATGAAAGAATGAAATAATAAAAAAAAAAAATTATAAAATGAAAAAAATAAATTATAAATTGTACATATTTAAATTTTACTTATTTTATTAATTTTGTCTAACCATCTTTTATCCATTTGGGAAACGTTCAAAAATAAACAAAGGAAGAAAATTTAAATAAACTGTAAATAAATGCATTAAAAAAAGTAAACAATTTGTGTGGTTGTGTAAAATGTTTTAAAAGTAATAAAGCACTTGAGGTCATGTTTGTGTCCTTTATCCATCTGGTAAATGCTCTTAAATTAATTTGCTTAATTTCTATCCTTACTGTATGTGCATAAGCTGTAAAGTACTTACAGTTGTGTATGAAAGATAATGCATTGTGTCTGACTGCATCTTTTATTCGTGACTCAACATCTGATGAGCTTTAATGGTGGTGATGAGTAAACGCAGTCATTCTGGTGTGTGTGTGTGTGTGTGTGTGTGTGTAGGTGGTGAAGCTGCTGAACACCAAGCGTTCTCAGGCCGTGGGGATCCTGATGTCCAGTTTACATCTCGACATGAAGGACATTCAGCACGGTCTGTATTATTCAGTTATTGTATGATTTAACATGTAGATACACGTCTGCTGTGTTTCTGGATTGGAGCTTGCAGTGTAAAAGTCCTCCACATTAATTTTTTCACTATTATTATCACAGTAATATTGTATTTTCCACTTGCTCTCCTTTGCATTATTAACATGATGACTTAAATGTACATTGTATAATGTGCGCTGGGAAACGCGTATTAAACAAGACGACTCGGAGTCATGGCTTTACTCTTATTGTATTGATTACGTTGTTGTGTTGAGTTTAATATGCTTCAACTGGACTCAGAAGTTTTTAATGTATTCTTGGAAAAATGTGCATATGGACATAAATGTTGTCATTTTTAAGTAGCCTAATTTATGATGATGTGATGATTTGAGGGAAATTGAAATAATATGCTCAAATGTACTGGAGATCAAAGACTGTATAAAAGGGGAGCGTGTTGAGCGTATTCTCACGAGTCAGCGGTCTGAATGGACAATAAGTTAAAATGTTATTTCTTTTGTAGTTTATATGTGACCCTGGACCACAAAACTAGTCATAAGGGTCTTTTTTTTGCAATTGAGATTTATGCATTATCTAAATAAAGCTGAATAAATAATCTTTCCATTGATGTATGCTTTTGTTAGGATCGGACAATATTTGGCTGAAAATCTGGAATCTGAGGGAGCAAAAAAATCTAAATATTGAGAAAATCATCTTTAAAGTTGTTCAAATGAAGTTCTTAGCAATGCATATTACTAATCAAACATGAAGTTTTGATATATTTACGGTAGGAAATGTACAAAATATCTTCATGGAACATGATCTTAATATCCTAATGATTTTTGGCATAAAAGAGAAATGTATAATTTTGACCCATACAATGTATTGTTGGCTATTGCTACAAATATAGCTGTGCTGCTTATGACTGCTTCTGTGCTGCAGGGACACGAATAACAACAACTTGGGAAAAGGACATACTAATATAATAGGCGCAGACAGAACTAATTTGATGTAATTTCCGATTTTTGTGAAAAAGGCTAGTTAAGATGTTGATGAAGCACTTCAGCGCTGACTCCGATCCAGATGTGTGTTTGTAAGTCTGATTCATGCGGTGTATTTGAGTCGAGCGTTTGTCGTCATGATGGTTTGCGGTCACCGGCGGGTCGAGGGTGACGTACAGCTGGAGGTTTTGTTCTGGCGAGCTGCTTTCCTGTTTTCTCTTCCACGCTGGCGTTCTTCTGGCGCTTGAATGCGCGGCGTCCGGGCATTGACGTGTTCTTCTGTTCTCTGGGTGGCAGCGAGGGTTTCCTGATGCTCTGATAGACATCCAACGCCATCAGATCCGTCACATATCAGATGGACCCTGAGCGTGAACCTCCTCTGAACAAACTCAAGCGTTCACATCACTGCTGCACTTGTTCTTATTAATATCTTCTTTCAGTCATGATTTGAGGAATCGTTCATGCTGCAGGACACCCACTTAAAATAAAAGATTTTTAATACGTGAGGCCAGATTTACAGGTGCTTTTAAATATTTTAAGATTTTAAAACTTTTATAAAACTTCTAAAAACCATATATTTATTTTTGTTTTAATCTATTTTAATTTATTCATTTTAATTAATTTTATTTTTTTATTTGTGCTGTCAAACGATTAATCATGATTAATCGCATCCAAAATAAGTTTTTGTTTACATAATGTGTACTGTGTATATTTATTTATATATAAATAAAAACACATGCATGTATATATTTAAGAAAAATGTTTATATATTAAATATATATATAATATAATGTGTATATACATGAAAAATGTTATGTTTATATATTAAATATATTTATATAATATATAAATATAATATATAATATAAATGTATATACATGTAAATATTTTCAAAATATATATACTGAATGTGTGGTGTATATATATATGTGTGTGTGTATATGTGTATGTGTGTATGTGTGTATATATATATATATATATATACATACATACACACACACACACACACAGATATATTATGTAAACAAACTTTTATTTTGGATGTGATTTAATCATTTGACAGCACTATTTTTTTTTATTTATTACATTTTATTTATTTTTTTGCCACTAAAATATCCGTGGTAGCTGGCATGGTACTAATCATAAAGCAATAACTTTCAGATTTGAAAGTAAAAACATTGTTCAATTTGCTGCTGTGTAACACTTTCACAGATGATCCAGACGAGTGTCTGTAATTGTAAAATGACTGTAATATCAGAGTTATGTTGTGATGGGATGTTGTTCGGAAACTCGTGTGTTTCGTGTCTCTCGTCTCAGACAGAAACGCTCGTGGAATGCCAGCGTATTTGATTCTGCCAGCAGGACTTGTACTTAATTTCCATCTAATCAGTGTGTTTATGCGTTTGCGAGCTCTCATGCACATGGTTTGTGTTGTGTGTGTGTGTGTGTGTGTGTGTGTGTGTGAGAGCGAGAGCGAGAGGAATTCAGGCCTCGTCTGTCGTATGATGTCGTGATGCTCAAATCGAACACATACGTGTGACGTCATCAAACACGGGCCGCTTCACTTCCTAATACACACCCAGAGCTGTTAAAATCACACGGACGTAAACGTCGCACTTTAGAGCAGCTTTTGAAGGCTGTGATGCTTTTCCTTCCACTGGGGTTACTTTTCCTTCCTTTTTTGGGTTTTTTTCTTTTTTTTTCAACCTCTTGCCATTTTCACCATCCATCAATAATAAAATGTAGCTTTGCCCTACTTTGATTTTAAATGCATCAAAAATAAAAAATAAAAAGTATAAAGGAAATATTTTTAAAATCAATTTTAAAAAGTTAAATAAAGTATTATTTAAAATGCATTTTAAAATAAACTTTTTTTTTTCTTTTTTTTTTTCAATTATAATATTTTTATTTTAAAGGGTGTGCTTAAGTGATCAACCCTGTTGCTATTTGTAAAATTTTATTTGTTTATTTTATGATGATGATGATGATGATGATGATGATGATGATGATGATGATGATTCAGCTGCTGATTTCTGTCTAATGTGCGTCTCTGTTTGTGTGTGCAGCGATCCTGAATCTGGATAACACTGTGGTTGATCTGGAGACGTTACAGGCGCTCTATGAGAACGTAAGCAGATCCTCTTCTCTCTCTATTCTTCTGCTGCTTTGCTTTTTGAAGATTCTCGTTTTGTTTCCAAGCATCTCTATTGCTCATATTTAGAACAACCCCTAAAAATGAACCTTGCTTGTTACATTTTTAGGGCCTCGGGCATGAGTGAATCCTCAGATCACGCCAAACATGTGCTGCTTCATTTATTCTGAGGAAATTAAAAGCATTTACAATCCAGAATCATGTAGTACATATGGCTCATCACGGTGTTGATCGGAGTGATTCTCCTCAATGCATTCAGATGTTTTCATTGTTGAATGCATGTCTGTAGTGATGAGGTGAGCCTTAAATATCATGCAGGAGTTTAAAGGGTTCATGAAATGCATTTTCAGATTTGTATACAATGTTTCTCAAGGTTAGTTTATAAACTTTGCAAAGTTTCTGCACCAAAAAAAATGATCGTTTTCCAGTTCGTTATTATTGCAGAGTAACCTCTCAAGTGTAGAAATCGAGAACTTTTAGATTTTCATGTGTCCTTTAATAGCAGAAAACACACTTGTATTGATCAGGTAATCAGACCTGTAGTCTAAACCACGGTGGAAGAGAGAGAAAAGATGTTCCTGGAAAACTTATGTTTGTAGAATTAAACACAATGTCTGCACAATGCGCACTCCTGAAATATATTAATGTCAAAACAAGTTCAGAAAGCACATCACTGCAGGAATGAACGCTATGTCTCGTGAAAGCATGTGTGTGTATAAAATCGCCCCATTTGAGCAGAACGTTCGGTCGTGTGCTTTGATTAAAGCAGCAAAAAACTGCTTTTGTTTCTGGATGCGAGCTGCTTTTGCATAAAAATCGTTTATTTATTTTAAAGCATCATGTGCCAAATCATTAGAGGACTTTGAACAGTCCTAAAATTCGATTCAGATTCATTCTTTCGAGATCTGAGAGTTAGTCTCTCGGCGGAGGCAGAAACATTAAGATGTTTTCGTCTGGCTCGCACCGTAATTATGGAATCCAGACCTGTTCAAATAGCCAAAAAAAGAAAAACATACAGTCAGACTGCAGCAATGCACCTAATGATCACACTAATGTGTTTTTTCCCCCAACTTTTATGAGCGCGAGTTTCCAGTCTGGCCCGTGTACAGATGTCAGTCCTGCCGTTCGCTGTCGTATCTGTATATTGTCTTTTGATATCTGCCTTTGAGTTTGTGTTTGAAGGCCGAGCGTTTGAGCGCTGAAAGCTGCTTCATATTAACCATATTTACACTTAAAAACGCAGTAAATGGGATGCAGAGCGCGGCGTTTGAAGTGCCGTGTGTATATGTGCTGTGATGGATCTCCTGATGACGCTTAATGGAGCCCGAGACTTTTCCAGAGTTTATATTCACGCCTGAGCCGTACACACACTCTCCTGAATGAACGTGTTTGTCTTAGCCTCATTTTTTCTTTGTGTCTGAGAGCGAGAGAGCCGTTTTCTGTCTTTGATCACCTTCCTGATGGCCTTACGGCGCTCGGCTCTGCGTCTCGGTGCTGTTTGATGTCGGCTGCTGTGTTTAGGAAGGTATTTGTTCTGTAGTTCGCAGAGGAACTCGGCCGCCGTTCAGCAAAGTCTGATTCTATTACACACCTAGAGACGGGAAAACTTAATCTAATTAATCATAAATTATCTTTTCGGGGGTAATTTCAAAGCCAGAGTTGATGTGCGAAGATAGTAGATTGTAAAGATAGTAGAAGATAGTAATTATTGATTAATGATTATGATTAATTCACAACATACAATAGATATTAACATCACATAATGATCTTTTGATGAGGTGCTGTTAGTGCCGTAGTGCGTGTCTGTCTGTCCGTCATTTGCATGTCTGTCCGTCTGTCTGTCTCTGTCCGTCATTCTGTCTCTGTCCGTCATTCTGTCTCTGTCCGTCATTCTGTCTCTGTCCGTCTGTCCGTCATTCTGTCTCTGTCTCTGTCCGTCATTCTGTCTCTGTCCGTCATTCTGTCTCTGTCCATCTGTCCGTCATTCTGTCTCTGTCCGTCATTCTGTCTCTGTCCGTCTGTCCGTCATTCTGTCTCTGTCCGTCATTCTGTCTCTGTCCATCTGTCCGTCATTCTGTCTCTGTCCGTCATTCTGTCTCTGTCCGTCATTCTGTCTCTGTCCGTCATTCTGTCTCTGTCCGTCATTCTGTCTCTGTCCGTCATTCTGTCTCTGTCCGTCTGTCCGTCATTCTGTCTCTGTCCGTCATTCTGTCTCTGTCCGTCATTCTGTCTCTGTCCGTCTGTCCGTCATTCTGTCCCTGTCCGTCATTCTGTCTCTGTCCGTCATTCTGTCTCTGTCCGTCTGTCCGTCATTCTGTCTCTGTCCGTCATTCTGTCTCTGTCCGTCATTCTGTCTCTGTCCGTCATTCTGTCTCTGTCCGTCTGTCCGTCATTCTGTCTCTGTCCGTCATTCTGTCTCTGTCCGTCATTCTGTCTCTGTCCGTCATTCTGTCTCTGTCCGTCATTCTGTCTCTGTCCGTCATTCTGTCTCTGTCCGTCATTCTGTCTCTGTCCGTCATTCTGTCTCTGTCCGTCTGTCCGTCATTCTGTCTCTGTCCGTCATTCTGTCTCTGTCCGTCATTCTGTCTCTGTCCGTCATTCTGTCTCTGTCCGTCATTCTGTCTCTGTCCGTCTGTCCGTCATTCTGTCTCTGTCCGTCTGTCCGTCATTCTGTCTCTGTCCGTCATTCTGTCTCTGTCCGTCTGTCCGTCATTCTGTCTCTGTCCGTCATTCTGTCTCTGTCCGTCATTCTGTCTCTGTCCGTCATTCTGTCTCTGTCCGTCATTCTGTCTCTGTCCGTCTGTCCGTCATTCTGTCTCTGTCCGTCATTCTGTCTCTGTCCGTCATTCTGTCTCTGTCCGTCATTCTGTCTCTGTCCGTCATTCTGTCTCTGTCCGTCTGTCCGTCATTCTGTCTCTGTCCGTCTGTCCGTCATTCTGTCTCTGTCCGTCATTCTGTCTCTGTCCGTCTGTCCGTCATTCTGTCTCTGTCCGTCATTCTGTCTCTGTCCGTCATTCTGTCTCTGTCCGTCATTCTGTCTCTGTCCGTCATTCTGTCTCTGTCCGTCATTCTGTCTCTGTCCGTCATTCTGTCTCTGTCCGTCATTCTGTCTCTGTCCGTCATTCTGTCTCTGTCCGTCATTCTGTCTCTGTCCGTCTGTCCGTCATTTGCATGTCTGTCCATCTGTCTGTCTGTCTGTCTGTCTCTGTTTGTCCGTCATTCTGTCTCTGTCTGTCTGTCTGTCTCTGTTTGTCCGTCATTTGCATGTCTGTCCGTCATTCTGTCTCTGTCCGTCATTCTGTCTCTGTCCGTCATTCTGTCTCTGTCCGTCATTCTGTCTCTGTCTGTCTGTCTGTCTCTGTCTGTCCGTCATTTGCATGTCTGTCTGTCTCTGTCTGTCCGTCATTTGCATGTCTGTCCGTCTGTCTGTCCATTATTCTGTCTGTCTGTCCGTCATTTGCATGTCTGTCTGTCTGTCTCTGTCTGTCCGTCATTTGCATGTCTGTCTGTCTGTCTGTCTCTGTCTGTCCGTCATTTCAGTCCATCTGTCATTTGTGTCCATTCATCTGTCTCTCCATCATTTGTCTGTCATTTGCATCTGTCTGTCTGTCTGTTGCATCTGGTTGTTTGTTGTACTTTCACAACACCACATTTTCCATAACTTGCTGCCCCAAACTCCGTTTCTGTTGTTCTTTAGCTCTCTGAGAAGGAAACTCATGAGACGCTGTGGCTTTTATTGGACTCTGGCTTCCTAACGACTTTGATTACACTCTGTTCTGCTTCCAAACAAACCCAAATAATAATGTGGCTAAACGCAAACAACACCAGGGTGCGTATTTGTATAAAATACAGCGACTCTGACAGACGACTAACATTTTGACCATCAGAATGAAGTCTGATCCGTATTCTGACCCGCGTGGCACAGACATCTGCATTTCTCACTGTTTTATCGTCAGCTCATTGTCCAGAAGCATCAGTGTTTTTGCATTTGTGAAATTATAGTTTGATTGTTGAAATGCTGTTTTGTGGTTTCAGAGAGCCCAGCATGACGAGCTGGAGAAAATCGAGAAACACATCAAATCCTCAAAAGACAAAGAGGGAAGCAAACCTCTGGACAAACCTGAACAGTGAGGATCAGAACACACACACTTACACACATACAGTCAGTTAATGACTTCCACCTGGTAGTTTTCATTAACCAGAGAAATGCTTTTAATATATCTTTTTAATGCTCACAGGTTTCTCCATCAGCTCTCCCAGATTCCTAATTTCTCCGGACGAGTCTTCTGTATTCTCTTTCAGTCGACCTTCACTGAATGCATCTCATCTGTTCAGCGCAAACTCCAGATTTTGCAGAGAGTCTGCAAGGTACGTCTGCGCAGTCTGACTGTGTGAAAAAAATCAACATACTGTGCAATTCTTAAACTAATCGATTCATTTGAACCAAACTGGTGAGTCCTATGCGAGTCACACAGGAATCATTGATCTGAATCATTCAGCCAACTCGCTCGCTCACTGAATTGAATCGGATGACTCACTTTGCTCTGAACCTCAGGTTGTTTTGTGCAATAATGACGGTTTTGTCCCTGAGTCTGGTTTCTGGTCTTCTCTCTCCAGGCTCTTCAGAGCGGCTCTGGAGTGCTGCAGGTTCTCGGGTTAGTTTTGGCCTTTGGGAACTTCATGAACGGAGGGAATCGCACCAGAGGACAGGCGGACGGCTTCACGCTGGACATTCTTCCCAAACTCAAAGATGTCAAGAGCAGCGTAAGAGAGAGACACACACACACACACACACACACACACACACACACACACACACACACACACACACACACACACACACACACACACACACACACACACACACACACACACACAGTTTAGATACAAACACACTTCTTAACTGGTTGTTTTAAAGGATTAGTTCACTTCCAGAATAAAAATTTCCTGATAGTTTACTCACCCCCATGTCATTCAAGATGTTCATGTCTTTATTTCAGTCGAAATGAAAGTTACATTTTTGAGGAAAACATTCCAGGATTTTTCTCCATATAGTGGACTTTAACAGGGATCAAACGAGGTTCAAATTGCAGTTTCAATGCAGCTTCAAAGGGCTCTACACAATCCCAGCCGAGGAATAAGGGTCATCTAGCCAAACAAAAAAAATTTATATACTTTTTAACCACAAATGCTAGCTCTGCGATGCACAACCGTGACTTCACATTACGTAATCACGTTGGAAAGTTCATAGGCAGAAGTAGTACCGAACTCCATCTGATTTTCTCCAACTTCAAAATCGTTTGACATTTCTTTTTTTTTTTTTTTTTTTCTTTTTTTTTTGTCAAGTGCATATGAGTCTTTGCTCATTTGCTTTGTTAGCACTGGGATGGTACTTCCGCAGACGCACATCGCAGAGCTAGTGCAAGACATGCATTTGTGGTTAAAAAGTATGTACTTTTTAAAAAATATATATATATATATTTTTTAAATATAGAAAATGACCGATTGTTTGGCTAGATAAGACCCTCATTCCTCGGCTGGGATTGTGTAGAGCCCTTTGAAGCTGCATTGAAACTGCAATTTGAACCTTCAACCCGTTGATCCCCGTTAAAGTCCACTATATGGAGAAAAATCCTGGAATGTTTTCCTCAAAAACTTTACTTTCATTTCAACTGAAGAAAAAGACACAGACGTCTTAGATGACATGGGGTGAGTAAATCATCAGGAAATTTTTATTCTGCAAGTGTACTTATCCTTTAACTAGTGTGTTTTTCTCCTGTGGTTTTCAGGACAACAGTAAGAGTCTGATGTCGTATATCGTGTCTTACTACCTGAGACACTTTGACGAGGTGAGATTCATTAATGATGCTCTCACTGAACAATATGCTCCAAAACATCTATCAATCCGTCTGTGTGTGTGTGTGTGTGTGTGTGTGTGTGTGTGTGTTTTTCAGGACGCGGGCAGGGAGACGTGTGTGTTTCCTCTCCCAGAACCTCACGACCTGTTTCAAGCCTCTCAGATGAAGTTTGAAGACTTGACTAAAGATCTGCTGAGACTCCGGAAAGATCTGAGAGGTAAAATCAAATGAAGCTTCAGATCCACACTGATGCTCACAGATGGATGAGTGTTTGAGTGGTATGGTCTCATTTCTAGTATGTTGTTGCTTAAAGTGATTCTTTTCTAACTGGAAATGGACTGTTGATTGACAAACGTTTACTGAAAGTATGAAAAGGCCTGAAGGCTGTTGTAGTTTGATTAGTTGAGCAGTTTAAAAAGAAAAACATCACTTGGAAATCAGTGTGTCTGTTGGTGTTGCTTTAATGTTTCTAAGTGATCATTATAAGTACTTATTGGTTTCTTGGGTGTTGCTAAACAGAAAAACAGAGCAGCTACTAAGAACAAGTACTTGGATGAGTTTGGCACATTGTATCTTGAGTTTTGAAAATACGATGTACACAGAGAAAAAAATTAGTGTAGGGTTTACTTTGAAACAATTTTCACAGAGAAGCTGCAAAATTTCACGAATAATTAAAAAGAAATAACAAGTAACACTGAATTAAACACGAAATTGTAAAGTAGAAATCATGTTTTCTTGTAAAACGTATTTCTATAATGTTTTATTTACAGCTTCTAAAAAGATTGTTTTACTGTGTGTGTGTGTGTGTGTGTGTATATAACAACAGGATGTCAAATCAACACAAGAACTTTGATCAAATCTGAAATAATTGAAAGCTGAATCATTCCTCGCAGTGACGGCCACATGTTAACCGTAGCATGATCGTGAGCGTTATCATTAGCGTGGTGTGTGTGTGTGTGAGAGAGAGAGAGAGAGTGTGTGTGTGTGTGTGTGCACGCTGCATATACATATACATACAGTACAAATACAGCAAGTAAAGCAATATGTGCTATAACAGATCTCCACTGCTTGATCTCGTCCAGCTCTAATCTGATCAATGCAACTAAGGTGTGAAGATATTATAAACATTAACATCATGATTTTCTGTAAAGCTGCTTTAAAACAATGTGAATTGTGTAAAAAAAAAAAAAGCTACACACAATTAAAATGACTATAGAGCGAAATACAACAGAATAATGTAAATGATTTAATATATTATAATAGTGATAACTATAATAGTAGGTAATGTATTAAATACAAAATGTCATATTTTCAATATATATTAAATAATAAATTAATGAATTAAGTATGTATTTAATACTTATATTAAATTTATGTTTATTTATTAATACTATATAATACTATTTTAAACAATATAACAATTTAATATATAACATTATTGAATATATTAAATATTTGTGTCCCTGGAGCACAGAAGCAGTCATAAGCAGCACAGGTATATCTGTAGCAATAGCCAACAATACATTTTTAATGCCAAAAATCATTAGGATATTATGTAAAGATCATGTTCCATGAAGATATTTAGTAAATGTCCTACCCGAAATACATTAAAACTTTTTGATATGCATTGCTAAGAACTTCATCTGGACAACTTTTAAAGGCAATTAAAAAAAAAAAAAATTATATATATATTTAGATTTTTTTTGCACCCTCAGATTCCAAATATTGTCCGACCCTAACAAATCATACATCAATGGTGTATAAATCTCAATTTCAAAAAATTGACCCATATGACTGCTTTTGTGCTCCAGGGTCACACATTATTTTATAATATATATATATTTTATAATTATAAAAGTATAATTTTATTTTCATCATTTTTAAAGGCATGGTTTTGTTTTGTTTTTTCTTGTTTTAACCTTTTGATATACGTATACTATATAGTGAATCTTAACTGCTTTATTGTTTGTATTGTGAGTCGACTAGAGATCAGAATATGACCCAGAACACCCTAGTAAACACCGTAATCGTCAAGCTCTGGTTTCCTCAGCTGTCCTCTGTGTTACTGGTGGAATAATCACAAGTAATGATTGATTTCTGCAGTCGATCAGATGCAGTCGTGAACCCGGCGCTCTAATCGCTTCTGCCCAGACTGTTTCCCGTGAGCGTAATTGGACTAATTGCTGCGTGTTTGAGCAGAAAAATGAAAGATTGCTCTCTGGGAAGGAAGTGAAGATTGTCCCCTCGCTCTCTTTAATCTCGGAGTTCACAGGTTAACGTGTTCGATTCGTCTAATCCGGAGTTTATCCACACATTCTGCTGCTTCGCTCTTTGAACCACTTGATTCTTTGACTCTTTCTGGTGAAGTTTAAGCAGCCGCAGGTTCACACACATCTTACTCGTCCAGATCTGCTCCACACGGGCTTTAGTTTGTTTCGCTTCTGTCCGGTTGATGTCAGGACTGATGAGGTCTGCAGATGTCCAGATCGGTCAGGAGAATCACAAACCGCTCTCTGACCGCTCGTCTGGACTCAGACACAGACACAGAGATGACATTAATAGTGTGTGTGTGTGGTCCTGAATGCCTCAATTACACATAAATGATAATTTCTGGATGATTCAAGCTTGTTATTGTGTGCTTGAACTGAGTATTTATTTTGTATTTTTAATTTAAGAAATAAATGCCATTTTGAATGCAAGTATGGGGGCCTCATTAATGAAACATGAGCAGAATAAATTTGTGCAAATCATAAATTTAATTAATGAAATTAATAAATATATATTTTAGTATTTTTATTTAATATAATTTATATAATATATTTTAATAAGTATTATATACTGGACATTAATTAAACATTGTTTCAAAGCGGTTTTTCAGAAAATCATGATGTTCATTTTAATTGATATTATTATTATTATTATTTTTATTTTTTTTATAAATTAGTGTCCTAAATTTCTGTAGAAAATGACTTTTTTTTGTTGTTGTTGTTGCTTTTTTCATAAATGAGGCCCAGTGTAATTTCCATGTTAAGGATGCATTTATTTGATTAAAAAAAAAGTAATATTGTGAAATATTATTATAATTTAAAACAGCTGTTTTCTATGTGAATATCTGTTAAACTGTTATTTTTTGCTGTGCTCAAACCTGTATTTCCAGCATCATTACTCCAGTCTTCAGCATCACATGATCTTCAGAAATCATTCTAATATGCTGATTTGCTGCTTGGTTTTTACATTTTGTATTTATTATTTCATAAATGCCATTTTTAATGTAAATATGAAGGGCCTCATTCCTGAAACCCGAGCAGAATCAATTCATAAAGTCATAAATTCCACTTTCTGTATGAATGAACTCATTTTTTGTGTGTTTGATGAATGAGGCCAGTGTGTGTCATTTCCATGTGGGAACGATTGTTATTTTTGAAATTATTTTCTGAATGTAAATGTTGTGTTTCCCAGCATGCACTGCGGAGGTGGCGAAGGTGTGCTCGGTCTCGACTGAAGAGCATCTGCAGCCGTTTAAAGAAAAGATGGAGGTGTTTGTGAGTGAAGGTGAGTGAGTCTGATGATGCGGTGAGCGTGGGAATGATGGGATTCTCAGACTCACTGAAGTGTGACTGGTGTCAATTAAACGAGGGAATTCCTGGGATTCCTCCCGCACCTCTCCTGAGAATCGGCTTGATTCTGCCGGGGGAAATCACAGGGTTTGTGGCGTAGCAGGTTTGCTAATGCGTCGTGACCTCTAGAGCCGCGAGCATGAGATTCTGCTGACCCGGACTCGCATTAATCTGAGTCTCTGACCCACCGGACCAGAGGTCTACACACACACACACACACACACACACACACACACACACACACATGCATTAGTTCAGAGAAAGCTCCTACACACTGATCAGTCCGGCTGCAGAGATGCAGAACATCAGTTTTTCTCCCTACAGTTTCAAACACATGTAAACAAACACATTATGCACACAATTTTGGCACATACTGTCTCTGACACACACACACACACACACACACACACTTTCTCTCTCACACACGCACATGCAGACAAACACAGAGACAGTTCTCCTGACAGACCAACGTGTGTGTGTGTGTTTGGGGCGGGGGTGGGGGGGGAGGATTCGTGGTTTTTCATGGTGTCGAACCCTTAACCACTACCGGCCTCGATTTGTCAAAGAGCATCTTGAGTCGTGACCCCTGCACTTCTGAGGAAGCCTCTCTCATTGTCCGCTGTCCAGAAAGAGACACAATTTCTCACACACAGTCATGGCCAAAAATATTGGCACCCTTGGTAAAAATGATCAAAGAAGGCTGTGAAAATTAATCTGCATTGTTAATCCATTTGATCTTTTATTTTAAAAATTCACAAAAATCTAGCCTTTCATTGGATTATAAGAATTTAAAATGGGGGGAAATATCATTGAAATAAATGTTTTTCTCAAATACACGTTGGACACAATTATTGGCACCCCTAGAAATTCTTATGAGTAAAATATCTCTGAAGTATATTCCCATTCATATTCACAATTTTGAGCACTCCAGGGTGATTATGAACATGAAATTATCCAGCCATGGCTTCCTGTTTCATAGAAATATAAATAGGAGGGAAAACAAAGCCCAAATTTCCTTAATCATCATCACAATGAGAAAAACCAAAGAATATATTTCTGATGTGCAGCAAAAGATAATTGAGCTTCGCAAATTAGTGAAGCGGCTTTAAGAAAAGAGCTAGAGCTGTGAAAATTCCCATTTCCATCATCAGGGCAATAATTAAGAATTTCCAATCAACATAAAATGTTATGAATCTGCCTGAAAGAGGACGTGTGTCTATATCGTCCTAATGCACGGTGAGGAGGAGAGTTTGAGCGGATAAAGACTCTCTGAGGACCACAGCTGGAGAACTGCAGAAAATAGTTGAGTCTCGGGGTCAGAAAACCTTTAAAAATAATAGTCAAACAGCAGCTACATCAGCACATGTTGTTTGGGAGGGTTTCAAGAATAATTATCCTCGCTCATCCAAAAACAAACTCCAGCATATTCAGTTATCAGACACAACTGGAACTTCAAATGGGACTGGCTTCTATGCTCAGATCAAACTAAAAAATGAGCTTTTTAGCAGCAAACACTCAAGATGGGTTTGGTGAACACAGGGATAAAAAGTACCCCATGTGTACAATGAAATATACTGCTGTATTTTTGATGTTGTGGCCTATATTTCTGCTGGAGGTCCTGGACGTCTTGTTTAGACGCATGGCATCATGGATTCTATCAAATACCAACAGATAAAAAAAATCAATAAGTGACTGACTCTGTTAGAAATCTTATAATGGGCCATGTTTGGATCTTCCAACCGTACAATAATCCAAACACAAACCTCAAAAACAACACAAAAATGAGTCACTGAGCACAAAACCAAGCTTCTGCTGGTCATTCCAGTCCTCTGACCTGAACCCTGTAGAACATGAGTGACCTGAAGAGAAGATCATATTTACCAAGGGTGCCAATATTTTTGGCCATGACTGTATACATAAATTATAATGTAAATATATTATATATATATATAGCCTACTGTGTTGTTAATTTGCTTTCATCATTATTTAAGGCCAGTTTTTGAATTCTTCATCTTTAACCTTTGTGAGGGTCTGTTTGTTTCCTGACTCTGTAAATCTGTAAAATGTTTCGAAGTCCTCAGCAGTGAATCAGTGAACGTCGTTACAGGAATAATTCAGCTAACACACAAACTGATCATGCATTTATCGTTCTGACGCTGTAGATCTCAGATCTCATTCTCGCAGCGGTCCCAGTAGATTCTGCTGATCTGTGTGTCGAGAAGACGAGTAAATGATTTCGGTTTGAGCTGAACTCTTTCATGTTTCACATCAAAAGCAGCAGCAGCTTCTTTCTGTTTCCTGTTCATTTGTCTGTTTCTCATACGCTGCTGCTGAAGATCAGAGCTATATTTCTCTCTATATTTCACTGCTGAGGCGTTAGAGATGATGGTGTTCAACACCGTTATCACAACTGAACATCATATCAGAGCGAGCGAGTGACTGGCATCTCAGTGATGAACCACAGACATTAATTTGAACTGATGTTTTATAACAAGTATTTTTTTAAAAAAGAAACGTCTAAAAGCAATATGACCTTCTCAAATAACTCGGGCATTGCATTTGAGCATGAAACGCTGGTAATATGCAGCGCGTTCGTGTTAATATCCCAATGCATCCTATATTAGATTAATCAGATGTGTAGCTAACCCAGACTTCAAAGCCATGCTTCTCTCTCTTCTCACGTCTTTAGACCCATGCTGTGTCCAGCTAAACAATCAGAGCTCAGGGTGCCGCCCAAAGTGCTGCTTTAACCAATCAGAAAAAAAATATATATATTTTCACGATCATAGTTTTCATGATCGATCATCGCTATCACGGCCGAGTACTCGATTGCTGTTGCACATCCCTGTTATAAACACCTTCACACAGTGTTTTATAATGTTAATGGAAATGTAATTATCTGTCTAGCTCTCTCTCTCTCTCTATTCTTAATTTTAAAGTTACATTAATTGATTGATTAATTTACTTTTTATTTAATGCCAGTTTTTCATCTTTTACCTATTTGTTTTTAATATTTAGTTTTTACCTATTTTTGTATATAAAATGATTGCTGATATTATATATGCAATATATGTACATTTATAAAAGTGTGCTCGTACAGTAGAAAATTTTAAACCCCAAAAATATAAAGTTATTTATGTTATTAACTGTGGAAATGCATCTTCTGTAGAGCTGCTTTACAGCTGAAATTGAATTTTTCATAATGAATTTTGCAGCATTAACACTTCCTTTTTCATTTTTACTTTTGTGAAGCTGCTTTGAATCAGTCTGTATTGTATTGTATAAAGAGCTATATAAATGTAACTATTTTATAACCATAAGTTCACATGGCTTTATTTTTTCTTTTTCTTACAGCAAAAACGGAGCTGGAAAGTCAAGAGAAGCAACTCAGTGACACCCACAAAATGTAAGGCATCATTTCTGCTGTTACTCTGAGCCTTTTTTAGTAGACATACAGACGCAAAATGCACAGTTCTCTGTAGCTTAAAGCAGCAGGGTGTATATTGTGCATCTAAAAGGATTCGATATAATGCTTCAGGGTGATGCTGTGGTCAGTTGTGATGGTGTTCTGGCATGAAAAGAGTCCTGCGTCTTCACCTCTCTGTGATCTTTTGCTCATGAATGTGAGATTTCTAGGAGGAAAACACCTAGAACACATGAACGCAAATGATGCAGTTCTGCTCCGTTCAGATGTGCTGTGTGATCTCCAGCATCTGGCAAGCACTTGTTTCTCTCTGAAAGCTCAGTTTGTGATGGTTTGTGTCGCAGGTTCCTGGAGCTCTGCGTGTTCTTCTCGGTGAAGGCCAAGAGCGGAGAGAAAGAGGTTTCGCCCAACACCTTCTTCACCGTTTGGCACGAGTTCTCCACCGACTTTAAAGAGAATTGGAAGAAGGAGAACAAGATCATCCTGCAGGAGAGGTATGTCAACAAACACGCTGCAGCTCTTTCCTCCATAACGCCGCTGTTGTTTAGTCCAGGATCAGGAGCGGCGCTGGGCCGTAATCGCTCAGGAATGCTGGACGCTTTTTGGTCCGACAGTCTGCTTTAGAAATACTGGTGCAGGCTTGAGGCTTGTCTCCTTCTAAGATCACTATTTTATACTTTGTGCAGTGGTATATAATAACTAAAATTGTTGCTTTTATGTTCAATTCAGATGCAGTTATAATATTTCACCAATCATTGCATCACCGATCGACAGTGGTGTTTCGCTCTTGAATGATTCAGTGTTTTTGAATGAGTTGAAATGAGTCAGTGATTCAGTTTAAGGCTTATTCTTAAAAACTGCATACTAGTGTGTGTGTGTGTGTGTGTGTGTGTATATATGTATATATACTAGTCTTACTGCTTTTTTAGCAAGAATAAATAGTAGTATACTAGTGTGTGGTTTCAAAATCAGCAGGTCTCTTTGCTTCATTGCTAAATGAATCAGTCGTTTTGAATGAATCGGTTGAATTAGTAAATCAATGATTCACTATAAGACAATTCACTTTAATGTGTCACCACCTGCTTTTAGTTTCATATTTAAAATATTATTTTATAGTTCTACATTCAATCTATTTCATTTTAAACCCTCATAATGCATTTGGTCTGTTTTGATCTGAAAGTGATTTTTATATATATTTATATATTATTATTATTATTATTATTATTATTATTATTATTATATATATATATATATATATATATATATATATATATATATATATTTTTTTTTTTAAGAGACGTAATTTTTGTGTTTGGGTCATTTTTGATCCTGCTCTGTATGGAACACTATTAGGTGTCAAAAATACTTTATCAAATTATCTATGAAGTTATATTAGTTAAACTTGCATAAAATATATTTTCTCTCTCTCACTTTTGGACTGAATTTTGCTTTTGAACATGTTTCATCTATTGATGATCAACTGCAGCATGGAAAAACTGATCACATTTTTCATCTTAAATTGAAAGTTTATCCAAGTAAAATTATTTATTTATTTTTTGTTTATTAGAAATGTGTAGGTTTCATAAATTTGGACTGTTTTTGAGCAATAAGTTATAAATTAAAAAAAATAAATAAATAATTCCATTCATTCCAATGTGCTTAATACTGGTAATTCTCAGATATGTTGTAATAAATGACACACAGTGACGTATTCAAATAAGATTGCTTTATCAATATTGAATATATATTTATTAAAAAATATATTTATATAAAAAAAAAATTGTGCGTGTGTATATATAATTATACATTTGTGTGTATTATCCTGGCATCACCGAATCCTCTTCTTTGGTGTGATAGAAAGGCCGGCCTGTGTGTGAACAGACTTACACCCAAAATAAACCCCGGCTCTTTCTTTCTCCCGCTGATTTATGAAGCGCTCCGATCGGAAGCTTCGCTCTCGAGTGATGTGAAGTGCAGTGAGCTCCTGGCAGCTGTGAGATTTAATGCGGCTTCACCTCAGATACCTGAGCGCAGGACACAAGTGCATCATGGGACGGCCACGTTCTACTCTGAAATCTGCTTCAGACTCTCTGTCGGGGAATATATGCATTACAGCTCCAGTGAGTGATGAGCAAAGCTTTGTTCTGACACGGAGAAGTGGACGGAACAGCATTCCTGGAATTAGACGCTCCCGCACGCCAATGAATCTCCCAGAGTAATGTCTGCCTGTGAGAGTGTGTGTGTGCTTGTTTAGGACCAAATGTCCTCACTTCTATTGTGAAAGACTTTGACGAACCACTGGTGAGACATCTGACTGCTCCTCACTAGTTAAAAAGGCATATAAATTGAGTCAAGTCACCGTTATTTATATATAGTGCTTTTTACAATGCAGATTGTGTCAAAGCAGCTTTACAGTATTAAACAGGAAAATAGTGTGTTGAAATAGTGTCGTTCTCCTCTGGCCAGACGAAACAGTAGTTTAATTCTAGGTTGCAACAAAGTCAGATTGTGCAGAGGACTCATCTGGTTCCTGTGGCCGTCTAGATGATGAGGTCTTCACTGGGGATCTGTCTCTGGGGCTCATCTCGGTGTCCTGACTGTCGTTCAGGGCTGTAGAGGTCGTCTCCACCATCTGATCTGGACACGGACTGGATCTGGAGGCTACGGGTATCTCAGAATAAGGAAGAAACAGACTAATATTAGCGCAGATGCCATTCTTTTTACGATGTAACGAGTACACCGTGTGTTGTGGGAAGTGTTTCCGGTTCCGGTTGATCTAATTAATGCAGCCTAACAATCCTTTAACGGATTTGAATAATAGAAGCGTATTAGTGTGTTATGTGTACGCCAGGGTAAAGAGATGGGTCTTTAATCTAGATTTAAACTGACAGAGTGTGTCTGCCTCCCGAACAGTGTTAGGTAGATTGTTCCAGAGTTTGGGTGCTAAATAGGAAAAGGATCTGCCGCCCGCAGTCGATTTTGATATTCTAGGTATTATCAAACGGCCAGAGTTTTGGGAACGCAGCGGACGTGGAGGACTATAATGCGATAAGAGCTTGCTCAAGTACTGAGGAGCTAAACCATTCAGGGCTTTATAAGTAATTAACAAGATTTTAAAATCTATCCGATGTTTGATAGGGAGCCAGTGCAGTGTTGACAGAACCGGGCTAATATGGTCCTGGTTCTAGTAAGAACCTTGAGGTCATATATGCATGAATTAATGTTTCTGCATTTGACGTTGAGAGCATAGGTTCTTAATTTAGATATATTTTTGAGATGGAAAAATGCTTTTTTACAAATGCTGGAAACGTGGCTTTCGACGGAAGGATAGCTATCAAACAGCATGCCTAGGTTCCTAACTGATGACGAAGAATTTACAGAGCAGCCATCAAGTGTTAGACAGCGTTCTAGGTTTTTGACTAGGTTCGAGGTTTTAGGTCTGATAATTAACACCTCTGTTTTTTCAGACTTTAGCAGTAAGAAATTATTAGTCATCCAGTTTTTTATATCATCTATGCATTCTGTGAGTTTTGCAGATTGGTATATTTCATCAGGCCAGGAAGAAATATGGAGCTGAATATCATCAACATAACAGTGAAAGCTAACACCATGTTTCCTGATAATATCTCTCAAGGGTAACATGTGAAGTGTGAAAAGTAACGGTCCTAGTATTGAGCCTTGAGGTACTCCATACTGCACTTGTGATCGATATGATACCTCTTCATTTACGGATTGATGGCGGTCAGATAAGTACGATTTGAACCATGCCAATGCACTTCCTCTAATGCCAACACAATTTTCTAGTCTATTTAAAAGAATGTTGTGGTCGATAGTGTCAAACGCGGCGCTAAGATCCAGTAGAACTAATAAAGAGATACAACCACGATCAGATGATAAGAGCAGGTCATTTGTAACTCTAATGAGAGCAGTCTCAGTACTATGATACGGTCTTAATCCTGACTGGAAATCCTCACAGATATCATTTTTCCTCTAAAAAGGAACATAGTTGTGATGAAACTACCTATTCTAGTATCTTTGACAGAAAAGGGAGATTTGAGATCGGTCTGTAATTATTTAATTCTTTGGGGTTCAACACCGTGGCTGACGGCTGCATGGTTACAATTTTATCTCTAATAGTATCGATTGATTAAGGCCTACGATCAATCAGCTCCAAAAACGAAGCACAAAACCTGTGCTGATTAAAAGAAAACAAGCTGATAAAAGATTGCTTTCCATCTAAACTTCAATAAATCAAGATGCATTTACTGGAGATGCACAATGACGTGAGATAAGTCTTGTTTTCTGAGAAACCGATCTAACTGAAGAGCGTTTATGATTAAAACATGAACTAATATCTGTAACTGAATTCAAAGAGACAGCGGATTTATTTTTCTGACCCCAATGGCAGATATTTTGCATTTCAAGTACATGTATCTTGATTTACTGTAAGAATGTTTAGATAATAATTACTGGAAGACAAACGTAAAAACGACGGTCCAAAACTAGTTCATCTGAGTGCTGTATGAATGTTTAGGGCCTTTCTCTAACTCTCCCATAACCTGTGCCATGTGTTTAATATTAGATTATATCGGCCACATTAAGATTCACTCTAAAAGCGAGAGTGCGTCAAATCAACCCTGTCTATTTGTTTAACCCCGCTAATGAAAAGAATACCCGTTAGCTTCCAGTGGTGCGATGCTGCGTCGTGATAGAGAGTCAACAAATACAAACGATCCCCTTCAGCCCATCGCTGGAGACGCTTTTACATAATTCATGAGGGCCGAGTATATCTCTACATCTGTCCTGAAACGCTACGCTCGGATCGGGTTTCTTCTGAAGCGCCGCTCGCCTCTCAGATGCAGATTACGGCCTTTTAGCTCTGGCCCTTTTATTATATTTCCTTTGCTCTCCGCATGTGGGAACTGCACACGGATGATGCTGATTTCTGCTCCCTAATTTGTAAGCAATTTCAGGCAATTCCGATCCATCAGGCGCGTGGCCTCTGGCCTCCGGAGCGCGAGACGAGACGCTGGAGAAACACTGATTCAGAAGGGAGTAAAAACGCTGCCTATGTAGGCAACTCGCAGTGTTTCAAAACAGAACATGTACTGTCAGTTGTGTTCCTTTTAATTGACACTGAAATAAAAAAAGATGCTTTTTTAACTCTCATAGTGCATACGGGTCCATTTTGACCCAGAAGAGATGCATACATTCCTAAAAAATGCATAGTTTTTAATTAGGAAACACAGCTTTGCAAATGCTTTAAGACCCTCAGGAATTTATTTTCAGACTTTTTTTTTTACAATTAGTTTTTACCTTTTATTAAAAAAAAAATACAAATTCATTATGGTCATTTGGTGTCAAAAATACTTTTTTGTAAAATTATCTATAAAGTTATATTATTGTGAGAACTTTTATAAAATATATTTCAGCTTTCCTTCATATGACACACTTTTGAAGTTTTGAGTTTTGTTGATGGACATAAATTTGTGCGTTTTTGTTGACGAACCATTGCAACATGAAAAATTGATCCTTTTTCCATCTGGAAGTTTATACAAGTAAAATGAATATTTTGTTTGAAAACCTTTCAGAGAAATTTTGTTTTGTTAGAAATAAATATATTGGTTTCATAAATTTGGACTGGTTTTGAACAATCATTACTTATAAATAGAGCTGCATATAAATTTTTATACAATGTATTTAGATATTTTTATATATATTATTATTTTTTTCATTTATTAATTTTGCATCATTATAGTTTTTTTTTTTTTTTTTTTTTTGTGTGTTTCAAGAATTTCTCAATGTTTTAATCACCAAAAAAGGGGTAAATGCAGTAATGTTTTTCACGTTCACTCATTAATGAGAAGTTGCTGATAAAGTTTTAGTTGAAAATATTAAGTTATGATGCTTTTATAAAATAACGACTCTTTGGGTTCCAGTGGACCTGGAATGTGAAAATAGTACAGATTGCATTAATGCATTGAGGATTAAAAGCATCAATTGTTTCAGAATGATTAATTATTTAAAGCAATACAGAATTGACCCTGTAGATGTTCTGTTCTAAAGCACGGTGGCCTACATAAGCAGCATTTCACGGCCTATGGTGATTTCTGCTCCCTAATTTGTAAGCAATTTCAGGCAATTGGTATCCATCAAGCACACGGTCCCCGGAGCGCGAGGCATGGAACTCAATACACGCCGTATAAAAGGAACAGTCGAGCTCTTCTGCCCGTCCAGATGTACAAACGGGCCTCGTCTTTCATATCATGTCCTTTATTACAGCCTTTTTAACTGGACCCTATAAAACGATATAAAATCAGTGCTGGAAAAGAGACTCAATGTGAAGCTGCAGCGAGCTGCCATTAAATATCACTGCAAAACACTGAAGCTGAATCAGTCATTAACCCTTACAATGCATTCAGAATCTTTCTAATATTTCCACATTCCAGGTCTATTTGGACCCAATTGTTTTATAAAAGAGTCGTAACTTACATTTTTTTTCAACTAAATCCATATTGTATTTGATTAACAGCTTCTCTTTTTTTTGTTTCCGGAATTAAAAATGAGAGTTCTTGGAAATTTCAAATTACACATGAACCACACACACACAAAAACTATGCAAAAAAAATTATATATATATATATTTTTTTCAGTATTTATGAGAAGTCTTGTTTGATTGTATGATGAAATTTACAAGAACATGTGATCTGAGAATTATCAGCATGAACACCACTGGAATGAATGTAATTTAAATTCATATATCTAAAATGTGTCTATTTATGAAACCTATATATTATTTATTTCTAAAAAAACATCAATTTAATTTGCATAAACTTTCACTGTCAGATAAGTGATCAGTTTTTCATGCTGCAGTGGTTTATCAATAGACAACATTTGTTTATCAACACAAATTCAGTCCCAAAAGTGTGTGAGGTATGGAGAAAAGATGAAATTACTTCACAGATAATTTAATAAAGTATTTTTGACATCTAATGGTGCTCCATGCATACCCAGGTCAAAATGACCCGAACACGAATCTCTTGAAGAAAATGTTTAAATCAGAAAAAAAATATGTATTTTGAGCATTTTAAAGCATTTGCAAAGGTTGGTTGCCTTATTTAAAAACTATGCATTTTTTTTTTTTTTTTTAATTTAATTTCTTCCAGGTTAAAATGTATGCGCAATGTCAGTTAAAGCAGCAGAGAATCTGGTTTGAGCAATGATTTACTTCTCATATTGACTCTAAATATTCGTAATTTGTACTCGATACACGCAGTATACAATCTCCCCGTCCGCTGGAGTCGTTCATAAACGAGACACAAAGACGTCGCTCGTCTTTCCCAGCGATAACACACAAAACGTCTTTATCTGAGGGGCTTCAGACATCTGATAGATGAGTTCCCAGAGACGGACGTGCTTTCCTCTGACATGCGCTGAACCCGTAATCAGACGATCTGCTGCTAAAGTGTTTGCCTTTCTCCTCCAGTGGCACCTAAAAGCCCACAGAAGCGTCTCTCCCTGTCGCTCGGCCCCAATTTGTCATGAGTGCTTGTCGTCTGTTGGCGGGAACAGAGTCGGCCCCGAGCTCCATCTGGAGCCAAGAGAGACAGATGGGTCTGCCGCGGAGCCGCTTTGTGTTCTGTGACCCGGCTCGTCACGTGTTTGTGTCTTTAACCCCGTCCCGGCTGTGAAAGCATGAGATCCGGGAAGACAAGTTCTCGTTCGGTTTCAGTGTTTTGCAGTGATGTGTAATGGCACAGAATCGCTGGTTATACAGTGCATTTTATTGGGTCCAATTAAAAAGGCTGTTTGTAATAAAGGTGGTTATATTAGAGCATAAAGTCAGTCAGCGTCTCCAACACCTCTGACACTTTCACTGGAACAGAACACTGCTGGGTCCAGCTCGTAAAAAACATCAGCACCTCGCCTGCGTGATGATTACCTCCCTTTACCTCGCTCTTTCTTTTTCTTTCTTTTTATTGAATTATTTTCTTGTTTTATTTTATTTATTGTCATTTCTTAATTTTCTTTCCTTCATTTTCTTTCTGTTTTCCTTTTTGTTCTTTTTATTTGTCACTTTTTTTATTTAATGGTTTATCTGTTCGTTTTGTATTTTCCTCCTTTTTCTGTTTTGAATTTTTCACTTTTTTTCTTCTTTAGTTATTTAATGTTTTTCTCTTTCTTTCTTTCTTTCTTTCTTTCTTTCTTTCTTTCTTTCTTTCTTTCTTTCTTTCTTTCTTTCTTTCTTTCTTTCTTTCTTTCTTTCTTTCTTTCTTTCTTTCTTTCTTTCTTTCTTTCTTTCTTTCTTTCTTTCTTTCTTTCTTTCTTTATTTATTTATTTATTTATTTATTTATTTATTTATTTATTTATTTATTTATTTATTTATTTATTTATTTATTTATTTATTTATTTATTTATTTATTTATTTATTTATTTATTTATTTATTTATTTATTTATTTTTAAAGCACAAATGTCAGGGTATGTCAACTTCTCCAGGACCCCAAAACACCCTCAGACCCCAGAGGGCTAATTGTTTTTGTAGTTTTCTCTTTCTTTCTTTCTTTCTTTCTTTCTTTCTTTCTTTCTTTCTTTCTTTCTTTCTTTCTTTCTTTCTTTCTTTCTTTCATGCTTTTTATTGAATTATTTTCTTATTGTTTTATTCTATTTTATTTGTTATGTCTTCATTTTCATTATTTCATTTTTATTTAATGTCATTTTCTTTTTGTATTTTTCTCTCTTATTTATTTTTTTCCTTGTTTTTATTTGTGTTTTTGGTTTCTCTCTGTCTGTCTGAGCGGGTGTTGATCTCTTCATCATACCATCGTACCATATTTGGTTGTGAAGGCAGTGTTCTGATCCAGACCCTCGTCCTCGTCCTCGTCGCGCTCGGCGCTGGCTCAGACACACGGATCCGCTCGCGTCCGGCGGGATGTTTTTCTGGTCTGCTGTTGAAAGTAGCTGCTACTGATGTGCAGGAGGAGCATCTCTCTCCCATAATTCTACTTCCTGTAAACATGTCAGGCTCTCTCAGCAGCCAAATACATCACAACACGCCGTCTGTTTGCTTTGCTCTTCTGTTCCAGCGGACGATTGAGTTACGGCTCTTCACTCCAAACGCTGAATCCGTCATGTTTTATGAGCTTCAGCTCTCGAGGTCATCGCTTCAGCTGCGTTTCGCTGCTTTTGTGTCATCTCTGATCATGAATTCAGCCGGATGTGTGAATGCAAACACATGAAGATGTTTTTCTCCTTGGTTTGACTCTAAATCCGCATTTTATCAGTAGTGGACTTGGAAAACCCACATCAAATTATCCCATTTAAAATGCAATAATTATTATCAGTTATTATTATTATCAACTCTTATCAGTTTTGCTCAAACAATTCTTTGCAACTGCTTTTGTGCTTCCAATCATAAATTCAGCAGAAACAAACATGCATCGTTTAATATCAATGCTGATATTTACTACAAATCAATACAATAATGCTCTAATTATTTAATGCAATACTTCATTCTCATCAGATTGATTCTTTCTCAATGACATTATTTTGGATTATTTGAAAATTAAAAAAAAAAAAAAAAAATTTTAAATAATAATTTTTTAAATGTTTAAATTATTTTAAAATAATATTAAGTAATTGAATGCTGTTTGTTTAATCGTAGCTGCATGAATGCGTTGACTCCAGAATCACACTGGAGCATCAGAGGATTCATTGTGACTCTAAACATGGCCAATTATGGTGTTTGTGTTTCATTCACTGGTTGGAGGGTCATGGAGATGAAGCTTCTGGCGTCCATCCACACACATGACCCGCAGAAGAGAGACGTGTGCTAAACGAACCCGCTCCTGCACCGCTTCATCGCAGAGCGTGGCAGATTTTAACTTCCGAACGCTCAGATTAAGCAGTGTAGAGATCTGTCAGGACTAGTTAAAGTTAACGAGGAAGAGGTCCGATGACCACTGAAGAGCGACGTGTCGACGAGTCTTTACAGATAGCTATGATGCTAATATTTCTAATATCTTAATGATTTTTAGTCATATTGATCAGATTAGAGCTGTACGAAAAGTTACATTTATGACAATATAAACAATTCAAGCAGTTAAGATTTACGTGAGTGTGCTGTATGTGCCACTCAGTCAAACCAGACTTAAACCACTGATGTTGCGTGAGTGTGTGTTAAAGAAAGATTGTCTGGTTTTGTGTGTGTGTGTGTGGGATTGTGGGTAACTGGTACGGTTTGTGCCCGTGACGGGGATTAGAGCTGTTTTTGGTGTGTATCTGAACCCTGTGGGTCACATTCACTTCCTCCTGAAGCCGCTGTTAAACCTCAACTAGACTCACTAAGACACGCGTCACATCATACCAGTGTTGTTTTCATATCATTGATGTACCATTAGAGCATTTAATGGGTTTTTTATATTTTCTATTTTAATTAAATTTTAGAGTTTTAAGTTTACTTTTGTCTGTTTTTGTCATTTTATTAGTTTTTAATTGTCTATGTAGTTTTTAAGTTTTTTTTTTAGCTTGGTTATTTTAATTTTAAAGTTTTAAGTAATTGTTTTTTTATGTAGTCTGTACAGTTTTTATAAAGTTTTATTGTTGAGTGGGTAACACTTATTTTAGGGTCTCTTAACTAGTTGCTTATTAGCATGCATATTACTAGAATATTAGCCATTTATTAGTAGTAATTAAGCACATTTTAATGCCTTATTCTACATCCCTTATCCTACCCAATACCTAAACTTAACAACTACCTTACTAAATATTAATAAGCAGCAAATTATGAATTTGAGGGAAAAGTCATAGTAAATAGTGAATAAGTGTTACCGTTGAGTGTTGTAGAGTATGATGTTGAGCATGATGTAGGATGTAGAGTATGATGATGAGTATGATGTAGGATATGTTGTAGAGTATGATGTAGGATATGTTGTAGAGTATGATGTAGGATATGTTGTAGAGTATGATGTTGAGTATGTTGTAGAGTAAGATGTTGAGTATGATGTATGTTGTGGAGTATGATGTAGAGTATGATGCAGGATATGTTGTAGAGTATGATGCAGGATATGTTGTAGAGTATGATGCAGGATATGTTGTAGAGTATGATGCAGGATATGTTGTAGAGTATGATGCAGGATATGTTGTAGAGTATGATGCAGGATATGTTGTAGAGTATGATGCAGGATATGTTGTAGAGTATGATGTTGAGTATGTTGTAGAGTAAGATGTTGAGTATGATGTATGTTGTGGAGTATGATGTAGAGTATGATGCAGGATATGTTGAGTATGATGTAGAGTATGATGTAGGATATGTTGTAGAGTAAGATGTTGAGTATGATGTAGGATATGTTGTAGAGTATGATGTAGGATATGTTGTAGAGTATGATGTAGGATATGTTGTAGAGTATGATGTAGGATATGTTGTAGAGTATGATGTTGAGTATGTTGTAGAGTAAGATGTTGAGTATGATGTAGGATATGTTGAGTATGATGTAGGATATGTTGAGTATGATGTAGGATATGTTGAGTATGATGTAGGATATGTTGAGTATGATGTAGGATATGTTGAGTATGATGTAGGATATGTTGAGTATGATGTAGGATATGTTGAGTATGATGTAGGATATGTTGAGTATGATGTAGGATATGTTGTAGAGTAAGATGTTGAGTATGATGTAGGATATGTTGTAGAGTATGATGTAGAGTATGATGTAGGATATGTTGTAGAGTAAGATGTTGAGTATGATGTAGGATATGTTGTAGAGTATGATGTTGAGTATGTTGTAGAGTAAGATGTTGAGTATGATGTAGGATATGTTGTAGAGTATGATGTAGGATATGTTGTAGAGTATGATGTTGAGTATGTTGTAGAGTAAGATGTTGAGTATGATGTATGTTGTGGAGTATGATGTAGAGTATGATGCAGGATATGTTGTAGAGTATGATGCAGGATATGTTGTAGAGTATGATGCAGGATATGTTGTAGAGTATGATGCAGGATATGTTGTAGAGTATGATGCAGGATATGTTGTAGAGTATGATGTTGAGTATGTTGTAGAGTAAGATGTTGAGTATGATGTATGTTGTGGAGTATGATGTAGAGTATGATGCAGGATATGTTGAGTATGATGTAGAGTATGATGTAGGATATGTTGTAGAGTAAGATGTTGAGTATGATGTAGGATATGTTGAGTATGATGTAGGATATGTTGTAGAGTATGATGTTGAGTATGTTGTAGAGTAAGATGTTGAGTATGATGTAGGATATGTTGTAGAGTATGATGTAGGATATGTTGTAGAGTATGATGTTGAGTATGTTGTAGAGTAAGATGTTGAGTATGATGTATGTTGTGGAGTATGATGTAGAGTATGATGCAGGATATGTTGTAGAGTATGATGCAGGATATGTTGTAGAGTATGATGCAGGATATGTTGTAGAGTATGATGCAGGATATGTTGTAGAGTATGATGCAGGATATGTTGTAGAGTATGATGCAGGATATGTTGTAGAGTATGATGTTGAGTATGTTGTAGAGTAAGATGTTGAGTATGATGTATGTTGTGGAGTATGATGTAGAGTATGATGCAGGATATGTTGAGTATGATGTAGAGTATGATGTAGGATATGTTGTAGAGTAAGATGTTGAGTATGATGTAGGATATGTTGAGTATGATGTAGGATATGTTGTAGAGTATGATGTTGAGTATGTTGTAGAGTAAGATGTTGAGTATGATGTATGTTGTGGAGTATGATGTAGAGTATGATGCAGGATATGTTGAGTATGATGTAGAGTATGATGTAGGATATGTTGTAGAGTAAGATGTTGAGTATGATGTAGGATATGTTGAGTATGATGTAGGATATGTTGTAGAGTATGATGTTGAGTATGTTGTAGAGTAAGATGTTGAGTATGATGTATGTTGTGGAGTATGATGTAGAGTATGATGCAGGATATGTTGTAGAGTATGATGCAGGATATGTTGTAGAGTATGATGCAGGATATGTTGTAGAGTATGATGCAGGATATGTTGTAGAGTATGATGCAGAGTATGTTGTAGAGTAAGATGTTGAGTATGATGTATGTTGTGGAGTATGATGTAGAGTATGATGCAGGATATGTTGAGTATGATGTAGAGTATGATGTAGGATATGTTGTAGAGTAAGATGTTGAGTATGTTGTAGAGTAAGATGTTGAGTATGATGTAGGATATGTTGAGTATGATGTAGGATATGTTGAGTATGATGTAGGATATGTTGAGTATGATGTAGGATATGTTGAGTATGATGTAGGATATGTTGAGTATGATGTAGGATATGTTGAGTATGATGTAGGATATGTTGAGTATGATGTAGGATATGTTGAGTATGATGTAGGATATGTTGAGTATGATGTAGGATATGTTGAGTATGATGTAGGATATGTTGAGTATGATGTAGGATATGTTGTAGAGTAAGTTGTAGAGTATGATGTAGGATATGTTGTAGAGTAAGATGTTGAGTATGATGTATGTTGTGGAGTATGATGTAGAGTATGATGCAGGATATGTTGAGTATGATGTAGAGTATGATGTAGGATATGTTGAGTATGATGTAGGATATGTTGTAGAGTATGATGTTGAGTATGTTGTAGAGTAAGATGTTGAGTATGATGTAGGATATGTTGAGTATGATGTAGGATATGTTGAGTATGATGTAGGATATGTTGAGTATGATGTAGGATATGTTGAGTATGATGTAGGATATGTTGAGTATGATGTAGGATATGTTGAGTATGATGTAGGATATGTTGAGTATGATGTAGGATATGTTGAGTATGATGTAGGATATGTTGAGTATGATGTAGGATATGTTGAGTATGATGTAGGATATGTTGAGTATGATGTAGGATATGTTGAGTATGATGTAGGATATGTTGAGTATGATGTAGAGTATGATGCAGGATATGTTGTAGAGTATGATGCAGGATATGTTGTAGAGTATGATGTTGAGTATGTTGTAGAGTATGATGTTGAGTATGATGTATGTTGTGGAGTATGATGTAGAGTATGATGCAGGATATGTTGAGTATGATGTAGAGTATGATGTAGGATATGTTGTAGAGTAAGATGTTGAGTATGATGTAGGATATGTTGAGTATGATGTAGGATATGTTGTAGAGTATGATGTTGAGTATGTTGTAGAGTAAGATGTTGAGTATGATGTAGGATATGTTGTAGAGTATGATGTAGGATATGTTGTAGAGTATGATGTTGAGTATGTTGTAGAGTAAGATGTTGAGTATGATGTATGTTGTGGAGTATGATGTAGAGTATGATGCAGGATATGTTGTAGAGTATGATGCAGGATATGTTGTAGAGTATGATGCAGGATATGTTGTAGAGTATGATGCAGGATATGTTGTAGAGTATGATGCAGGATATGTTGTAGAGTATGATGTTGAGTATGTTGTAGAGTAAGATGTTGAGTATGATGTATGTTGTGGAGTATGATGTAGAGTATGATGCAGGATATGTTGAGTATGATGTAGAGTATGATGTAGGATATGTTGTAGAGTAAGATGTTGAGTATGATGTAGGATATGTTGAGTATGATGTAGGATATGTTGTAGAGTATGATGTTGAGTATGTTGTAGAGTAAGATGTTGAGTATGATGTATGTTGTGGAGTATGATGTAGAGTATGATGCAGGATATGTTGAGTATGATGTAGAGTATGATGTAGGATATGTTGTAGAGTAAGATGTTGAGTATGATGTAGGATATGTTGAGTATGATGTAGGATATGTTGTAGAGTATGATGTTGAGTATGTTGTAGAGTAAGATGTTGAGTATGATGTATGTTGTGGAGTATGATGTAGAGTATGATGCAGGATATGTTGTAGAGTATGATGCAGGATATGTTGTAGAGTATGATGCAGGATATGTTGTAGAGTATGATGCAGGATATGTTGTAGAGTATGATGCAGGATATGTTGTAGAGTATGATGCAGAGTATGTTGTAGAGTAAGATGTTGAGTATGATGTATGTTGTGGAGTATGATGTAGAGTATGATGCAGGATATGTTGAGTATGATGTAGAGTATGATGTAGGATATGTTGTAGAGTAAGATGTTGAGTATGTTGTAGAGTAAGATGTTGAGTATGATGTAGGATATGTTGAGTATGATGTAGGATATGTTGAGTATGATGTAGGATATGTTGAGTATGATGTAGGATATGTTGAGTATGATGTAGGATATGTTGAGTATGATGTAGGATATGTTGAGTATGATGTAGGATATGTTGAGTATGATGTAGGATATGTTGAGTATGATGTAGGATATGTTGAGTATGATGTAGGATATGTTGAGTATGATGTAGGATATGTTGAGTATGATGTAGGATATGTTGTAGAGTAAGTTGTAGAGTATGATGTAGGATATGTTGTAGAGTAAGTTGTAGAGTATGATGTAGGATATGTTGTAGAGTAAGATGTTGAGTATGATGTATGTTGTGGAGTATGATGTAGAGTATGATGCAGGATATGTTGAGTATGATGTAGAGTATGATGTAGGATATGTTGTAGAGTAAGATGTTGAGTATGATGTAGGATATGTTGAGTATGATGTAGGATATGTTGTAGAGTATGATGTTGAGTATGTTGTAGAGTAAGATGTTGAGTATGATGTAGGATATGTTGAGTATGATGTAGGATATGTTGAGTATGATGTAGGATATGTTGAGTATGATGTAGGATATGTTGAGTATGATGTAGGATATGTTGAGTATGATGTAGGATATGTTGAGTATGATGTAGGATATGTTGAGTATGATGTAGGATATGTTGAGTATGATGTAGGATATGTTGAGTATGATGTAGGATATGTTGAGTATGATGTAGGATATGTTGAGTATGATGTAGGATATGTTGAGTATGATGTAGGATATGTTGAGTATGATGTAGGATATGTTGAGTATGATGTAGGATATGTTGAGTATGATGTAGGATATGTTGTAGAGTAAGTTGTAGAGTATGATGTAGGATATGTTGTAGAGTAAGTTGTAGAGTATGATGTAGGATATGTTGAGTATGATGTAGGATATGTTGTAGAGTATGATGTTGAGTATGTTGTAGAGTAAGATGTTGAGTATGATGTAGGATATGTTGAGTATGATGTAGGATATGTTGAGTATGATGTAGGATATGTTGAGTATGATGTAGGATATGTTGAGTATGATGTAGGATATGTTGTAGAGTAAGTTGTAGAGTATGATGTAGGATATGTTGTAGAGTAAGATGTTGAGTATGATGTAGGATATGTTGAGTATGATGTAGGATATGTTGTAGAGTATGATGTTGAGTATGTTGTAGAGTAAGATGTTGAGTATGATGTAGGATATGTTGAGTATGATGTAGGATATGTTGAGTATGATGTAGGATATGTTGAGTATGATGTAGGATATGTTGAGTATGATGTAGGATATGTTGAGTATGATGTAGGATATGTTGAGTATGATGTAGGATATGTTGAGTATGATGTAGGATATGTTGAGTATGATGTAGGATATGTTGAGTATGATGTAGGATATGTTGAGTATGATGTAGGATATGTTGAGTATGATGTAGGATATGTTGAGTATGATGTAGGATATGTTGAGTATGATGTAGGATATGTTGTAGAGTAAGTTGTAGAGTATGATGTAGGATATGTTGTAGAGTAAGTTGTAGAGTATGATGTAGGATATGTTGTAGAGTAAGATGTTGAGTATGATGTATGTTGTGGAGTATGATGTAGAGTATGATGCAGGATATGTTGAGTATGATGTAGAGTATGATGTAGGATATGTTGTAGAGTAAGATGTTGAGTATGATGTAGGATATGTTGAGTATGATGTAGGATATGTTGTAGAGTATGATGTTGAGTATGTTGTAGAGTAAGATGTTGAGTATGATGTAGGATATGTTGAGTATGATGTAGGATATGTTGAGTATGATGTAGGATATGTTGAGTATGATGTAGGATATGTTGAGTATGATGTAGGATATGTTGAGTATGATGTAGGATATGTTGAGTATGATGTAGGATATGTTGAGTATGATGTAGGATATGTTGAGTATGATGTAGGATATGTTGAGTATGATGTAGGATATGTTGAGTATGATGTAGGATATGTTGAGTATGATGTAGGATATGTTGAGTATGATGTAGGATATGTTGAGTATGATGTAGGATATGTTGTAGAGTAAGTTGTAGAGTATGATGTAGGATATGTTGTAGAGTAAGATGTTGAGTATGATGTATGTTGTGGAGTATGATGTAGAGTATGATGCAGGATATGTTGAGTATGATGTAGAGTATGATGTAGGATATGTTGTAGAGTAAGATGTTGAGTATGATGTATGTTGTGGAGTATGATGTAGAGTATGATGTAGGATATGTTGAGTATGATGTAGGATATGTTGAGTATGATGTAGGATATGTTGAGTATGATGTAGGATATGTTGAGTATGATGTAGGCTATGTTGAGTATGATGTAGGATATGTTGTAGAGTAAGATGTTGAGTATGATGTAGGATATGTTGAGTATGATGTAGGATATGTTGAGTATGTTGTGGAGTATGATGTGGAGTATGATGTAGAGTATGATGTAGGATATGTTGAGTATGATGTAGGATATGTTGTAGAGTAAGATGTTGAGTATGATGTATGATGTTGAGTATGATGATGAGTATGATGTAGGATATGTTGTAGAGTATGATGTTGAGTATGTTGTAGAGTATGATGTTGAGTATGTTGTAGAGTATGATGTTGAGTATGTTGTAGAGTATGATGTTGAGTATGTTGTAGAGTATGATGTTGAGTATGTTGTAGAGTATGATGTAGGATATGTTGTAGAGTAAGTTGTAGAGTATGATGTAGGATATGTTGTAGAGTAAGATGTTGAGTATGATGTATGTTGTGGAGTATGATGTAGAGTATGATGCAGGATATGTTGAGTATGATGTAGAGTATGATGTAGGATATGTTGTAGAGTAAGATGTTGAGTATGATGTATGTTGTGGAGTATGATGTAGAGTATGATGTAGGATATGTTGAGTATGATGTAGGATATGTTGAGTATGATGTAGGATATGTTGAGTATGATGTAGGATATGTTGAGTATGATGTAGGATATGTTGAGTATGATGTAGGATATGTTGAGTATGATGTAGGATATGTTGTAGAGTATGATGTTGAGTATGTTGTAGAGTAAGATGTTGAGTATGTTGTAGAGTAAGATGTTGAGTATGATGTAGGATATGTTGAGTATGATGTAGGATATGTTGAGTATGATGTAGGATATGTTGAGTATGATGTAGGATATGTTGAGTATGATGTAGGATATGTTGAGTATGATGTAGGATATGTTGAGTATGATGTAGGATATGTTGAGTATGATGTAGGATATGTTGAGTATGATGTAGGATATGTTGAGTATGATGTAGGATATGTTGTAGAGTAAGTTGTAGAGTATGATGTAGGATATGTTGAGTATGATGTAGGATATGTTGAGTATGATGTAGGATATGTTGTAGAGTATGATGTAGGATATGTTGTAGAGTATGATGTAGGATATGTTGTAGAGTATGATGTTGAGTATGTTGTAGAGTATGATGTTGAGTATGATGTAGGATATGTTGAGTATGATGTAGGATATGTTGAGTATGATGTAGGATATGTTGAGTATGATGTAGGATATGTTGAGTATGATGTAGGATATGTTGAGTATGATGTAGGATATGTTGAGTATGATGTAGGATATGTTGAGTATGATGTAGGATATGTTGTAGAGTAAGATGTTGAGTATGATGTATGTTGTGGAGTATGATGTAGAGTATGATGCAGGATATGTTGAGTATGATGTAGAGTATGATGTAGGATATGTTGTAGAGTAAGATGTTGAGTATGATGTAGGATATGTTGAGTATGATGTAGGATATGTTGAGTATGATGTAGGATATGTTGTAGAGTATGATGTAGGATATGTTGTAGAGTATGATGTAGGATATGTTGTAGAGTATGATGTAGGATATGTTGAGTATGATGTAGAGTATGATGCAGGATATGTTGAGTATGATGTAGAGTATGATGTAGGATATGTTGTAGAGTAAGATGTTGAGTATGATGTAGGATATGTTGAGTATGATGTAGGATATGTTGTAGAGTATGATGTAGGATATGTTGTAGAGTATGATGTAGGATATGTTGTAGAGTATGATGTTGAGTATGTTGTAGAGTAAGATGTTGAGTATGATGTAGGATATGTTGAGTATGATGTAGGATATGTTGAGTATGATGTAGGATATGTTGAGTATGATGTAGGATATGTTGAGTATGATGTAGGATATGTTGAGTATGATGTAGGATATGTTGAGTATGATGTAGGCTATGTTGAGTATGATGTAGGATATGTTGTAGAGTAAGATGTTGAGTATGATGTAGGATATGTTGAGTATGATGTAGGATATGTTGAGTATGTTGTGGAGTATGATGTGGAGTATGATGTAGAGTATGATGTAGGATATGTTGAGTATGATGTAGGATATGTTGTAGAGTAAGATGTTGAGTATGATGTATGATGTTGAGTATGATGATGAGTATGATGTAGGATATGTTGTAGAGTATGATGTTGAGTATGTTGTAGAGTATGATGTTGAGTATGATGTTGAGTATGTTGTAGAGTATGATGTTGAGTATGTTGTAGAGTATGATGTTGAGTATGTTGTAGAGTATGATGTTGAGTATGTTGTAGAGTATGATGTTGGATATGTTGAGTATGATGTAGGATATGTTGAGTATGATGTAGGATATGTTGAGTATGATGTAGGATATGTTGAGTATGATGTAGGATATGTTGAGTATGATGTAGGATATGTTGAGTATGATGTAGGATATGTTGAAGAGTAAGTTGTAGAGTATGATGTAGGATATGTTGTAGAGTAAGATGTTGAGTATGATGTATGTTGTGGAGTATGATGTAGAGTATGATGCAGGATATGTTGAGTATGATGTAGAGTATGATGTAGGATATGTTGTAGAGTAAGATGTTGAGTATGATGTAGGATATGTTGAGTATGATGTAGGATATGTTGTAGAGTATGATGTTGAGTATGTTGTAGAGTAAGATGTTGAGTATGATGTAGGATATGTTGAGTATGATGTAGGATATGTTGAGTATGATGTAGGATATGTTGAGTATGATGTAGGATATGTTGTAGAGTAAGATGTTGAGTATGATGTAGGATATGTTGAGTATGATGTAGGATATGTTGAGTATGTTGTGGAGTATGATGTGGAGTATGATGTAGAGTATGATGTAGGATATGTTGAGTATGATGTAGGATATGTTGTAGAGTAAGATGTTGAGTATGATGTATGATGTTGAGTATGATGTAGGATATGCTGAGTATGATGATGAGTATGATGTAGGATATGTTGTAGAGTATGATGTTGAGTATGTTGTAGAGTATGATGTTGAGTATGTTGTAGAGTATGATGTTGAGTATGTTGTAGAGTATGATGTTGAGTATGTTGTTGAGTATGATGTAGGATATGTTGAGTATGATGTAGGATATGTTGAGTATGATGTAGGATATGTTGAGTATGTTGTGGAGTATGTTGTGGAGTATGATGTTGAGTATGTTGTGGAGTATGATGTTGAGTATGTTGTGGAGTATGATGTTGAGTATGTTGTGGAGTATGATGTTGAGTATGTTGTGGAGTATGATATGTTGAGTATGTTGTGGAGTATGATATGTTGAGTATGTTGTGGAGTAGGATATGTTGAGTATGATGTAGGATATGTTGAGTATGATGTAGGATATGTTGAGTATGATGTAGGATATGTTGAGTATGATGTAGGATATGTTGAGTATGATGTAGGATATGTTGAGTATGATGTAGGATATGTTGAGTATGATGTAGGATATGTTGAGTATGATGTAGGATATGTTGTAGAGTAAGATGTTGAGTATGATGTATGTTGTGGAGTATGATATGTTGAGTATGTTGTGGAGTATGATATGTTGAGTATGTTGTGGAGTAGGATATGTTGAGTATGATGTAGGATATGTTGAGTATGATGTAGGATATGTTGAGTATGATGTAGGATATGTTGAGTATGATGTAGGATATGTTGAGTATGATGTAGGATATGTTGAGTATGATGTAGGATATGTTGAGTATGATGTAGGATATGTTGAGTATGATGTATGTTGTGGAGTATGATATGTTGAGTATGTTGTGGAGTATGATATGTTGAGTATGTTGTGGAGTAGGATATGTTGAGTATGATGTAGGATATGTTGAGTATGATGTAGGATATGTTGAGTATGATGTAGGATATGTTGAGTATGATGTAGGATATGTTGAGTATGATGTAGGATATGTTGAGTATGATGTAGGATATGTTGAGTATGATGTAGGATATGTTGAGTATGATGTAGGATATGTTGAGTATGATGTAGGATATGTTGAGTATGATGTAGGATATGTTGAGTATGATGTAGGATATGTTGTAGAGTATGATGTTGAGTATGTTGTAGAGTAAGATGTTGAGTATGATGTAGGATATGTTGAGTATGATGTAGGATATGTTGAGTATGATGTAGGATATGTTGTAGAGTAAGATGTTGAGTATGATGTATGATGTTGAGTATGATGTAGGATATGCTGAGTATGATGATGAGTATGATGTAGGATATGTTGAGTATGATGTAGGATATGTTGAGTATGATGTTGAGTATGTTGTAGAGTATGATGTTGAGTATGTTGTAGAGTATGATGTTGAGTATGTTGTAGAGTATGATGTTGAGTATGTTGTAGAGTATGATGTTGAGTATGTTGTAGAGTATGATGTTGAGTATGTTGTAGAGTATGATGTTGAGTATGTTGTTGAGTATGATGTAGGATATGTTGAGTATGATGTAGGATATGTTGAGTATGATGTAGGATATGTTGAGTATGTTGTGGAGTATGTTGTGGAGTATGTTGTGGAGTATGTTGTGGAGTATGATATGTTGAGTATGTTGTGGAGTAGGATATGTTGAGTATGATGTAGGATATGTTGAGTATGATGTAGGATATGTTGAGTATGATGTAGGATATGTTGAGTATGATGTAGGATATGTTGAGTATGATGTAGGATATGTTGAGTATGATGTAGGATATGTTGAGTATGATGTAGGATATGTTGAGTATGATGTAGGATATGTTGAGTATGATGTAGGATATGTTGAGTATGATGTAGGATATGTTGAGTATGATGTAGGATATGTTGAGTATGATGTAGGATATGTTGAGTATGTTGTGGAGTATGTTGTGGAGTATGTTGTGGAGTATGTTGTGGAGTATGTTGTTGAGTATGATTTGGAGTATGATGTTGAGTATGTTGTGGAGTATGATGTTGAGTATGTTGTGGAGTATGATGTTGAGTATGTTGTGGAGTATGATGTTGAGTATGTTGTGGAGTATGATATGTTGAGTATGTTGTGGAGTATGATATGTTGAGTATGTTGTGGAGTAGGATATGTTGAGTATGATGTAGGATATGTTGAGTATGATGTAGGATATGTTGAGTATGATGTAGGATATGTTGAGTATGATGTAGGATATGTTGAGTATGATGTAGGATATGTTGAGTATGATGTAGGATATGTTGAGTATGATGTAGGATATGTTGAGTATGTTGTGGAGTATGTTGTGGAGTAGGATATGTTGAGTATGATGTAGGATATGTTGAGTATGATGTAGGATATGTTGAGTATGATGTAGGATATGTTGAGTATGATGTAGGATATGTTGAGTATGATGTAGGATATGTTGAGTATGATGTAGGATATGTTGAGTATGTTGTGGAGTATGTTGTGGAGTATGTTGTGGAGTATGTTGTTGAGTATGATGTGGAGTATGATGTTGAGTATGTTGTGGAGTATGATGTTGAGTATGTTGTGGAGTATGATGTTGAGTATGTTGTGGAGTATGATATGTTGAGTATGTTGTGGAGTATGATATGTTGAGTATGTTGTGGAGTAGGATATGTTGAGTATGATGTAGGATATGTTGAGTATGATGTAGGATATGTTGAGTATGATGTAGGATATGTTGAGTATGATGTAGGATATGTTGAGTATGATGTAGGATATGTTGAGTATGATGTAGGATATGTTGTAGAGTAAGATGTTGAGTATGATGTATGTTGTGGAGTATGATATGTTGAGTATGTTGTGGAGTATGATATGTTGAGTATGTTGTGGAGTAGGATATGTTGAGTATGATGTAGGATATGTTGAGTATGATGTAGGATATGTTGAGTATGATGTAGGATATGTTGAGTATGATGTAGGATATGTTGAGTATGATGTAGGATATGTTGAGTATGATGTAGGATATGTTGAGTATGATGTAGGATATGTTGAGTATGATGTAGGATATGTTGAGTATGATGTAGGATATGTTGAGTATGATGTAGGATATGTTGAGTATGATGTAGGATATGTTGAGTATGTTGTGGAGTATGATGTGGAGTATGATGTAGAGTATGATGTAGGATATGTTGAGTATGATGTAGGATATGTTGTAGAGTAAGATGTTGAGTATGATGTATGATGTTGAGTATGATGATGAGTATGATGTAGGATATGTTGTAGAGTATGATGTTGAGTATGTTGTAGAGTATGATGTTGAGTATGTTGTAGAGTATGATGTTGAGTATGTTGTAGAGTATGATGTTGAGTATGTTGTTGAGTATGATGTAGGATATGTTGAGTATGATGTAGGATATGTTGAGTATGATGTAGGATATGTTGAGTATGATGTAGGATATGTTGAGTATGTTGTGGAGTATGTTGTGGAGTATGTTGTGGAGTATGATATGTTGAGTATGTTGTGGAGTAGGATATGTTGAGTATGATGTAGGATATGTTGAGTATGATGTAGGATATGTTGAGTATGATGTAGGATATGTTGAGTATGATGTAGGATATGTTGAGTATGATGTAGGATATGTTGAGTATGATGTAGGATATGTTGAGTATGATGTAGGATATGTTGAGTATGATGTAGGATATGTTGAGTATGATGTAGGATATGTTGAGTATGATGTAGGATATGTTGAGTATGATGTAGGATATGTTGAGTATGATGTAGGATATGTTGAGTATGATGTGGAGTATGATGTGGAGTATGATGTAGAGTATGATGTAGGATATGTTGAGTATGATGTAGGATATGTTGTAGAGTAAGATGTTGAGTATGATGTATGATGTTGAGTATGATGATGAGTATGATGTAGGATATGTTGTAGAGTATGATGTTGAGTATGTTGTAGAGTATGATGTTGAGTATGTTGTAGAGTATGATGTTGAGTATGTTGTAGAGTATGATGTTGGATATGTTGAGTATGATGTAGGATATGTTGAGTATGATGTAGGATATGTTGAGTATGATGTAGGATATGTTGAGTATGTTGTGGAGTATGTTGTGGAGTATGTTGTGGAGTATGTTGTGGAGTATGTTGTGGAGTATGATGTAGGATATGTTGTAGAGTAAGATGTTGAGTATGATGTAGGATATGTTGAGTATGATGTAGGATATGTTGTAGAGTATGATGTTGAGTATGTTGTAGAGTAAGATGTTGAGTATGATGTAGGATATGTTGAGTATGATGTAGGATATGTTGAGTATGATGTAGGATATGTTGTAGAGTAAGATGTTGAGTATGATGTATGATGTTGAGTATGATGTAGGATATGCTGAGTATGATGATGAGTATGATGTAGGATATGTTGTAGAGTATGATGTTGAGTATGTTGTAGAGTATGATGTTGAGTATGTTGTAGAGTATGATGTTGAGTATGTTGTAGAGTATGATGTTGAGTATGTTGTTGAGTATGATGTAGGATATGTTGAGTATGATGTAGGATATGTTGAGTATGATGTAGGATATGTTGAGTATGATGTAGGATATGTTGAGTATGTTGTGGAGTATGTTGTGGAGTATGTTGTGGAGTATGTTGTTGAGTATGATGTGGAGTATGATGTTGAGTATGTTGTGGAGTATGATGTTGAGTATGTTGTGGAGTATGATGTTGAGTATGTTGTGGAGTATGATGTTGAGTATGTTGTGGAGTATGATGTTGAGTATGTTGTGGAGTATGATGTTGAGTATGTTGTGGAGTATGATGTTGAGTATGTTGTGGAGTATGATATGTTGAGTATGTTGTGGAGTATGATATGTTGAGTATGTTGTGGAGTAGGATATGTTGAGTATGATGTAGGATATGTTGAGTATGATGTAGGATATGTTGAGTATGATGTAGGATATGTTGAGTATGATGTAGGATATGTTGAGTATGATGTAGGATATGTTGAGTATGATGTAGGATATGTTGTAGAGTAAGATGTTGAGTATGATGTATGTTGTGGAGTATGATATGTTGAGTATGTTGTGGAGTATGATATGTTGAGTATGTTGTGGAGTAGGATATGTTGAGTATGATGTAGGATATGTTGAGTATGATGTAGGATATGTTGAGTATGATGTAGGATATGTTGAGTATGATGTAGGATATGTTGAGTATGATGTAGGATATGTTGAGTATGATGTAGGATATGTTGAGTATGATGTAGGATATGTTGAGTATGATGTAGGATATGTTGAGTATGATGTAGGATATGTTGAGTATGATGTAGGATATGTTGAGTATGTTGTGGAGTATGTTGTGGAGTATGATGTGGAGTATGATGTGGAGTATGATGTAGAGTATGATGTAGGATATGTTGAGTATGATGTAGGATATGTTGTAGAGTAAGATGTTGAGTATGATGTATGATGTTGAGTATGATGATGAGTATGATGTAGGATATGTTGTAGAGTATGATGTTGAGTATGTTGTAGAGTATGATGTTGAGTATGTTGTAGAGTATGATGTTGAGTATGTTGTAGAGTATGATGTTGAGTATGTTGTTGAGTATGATGTAGGATATGTTGAGTATGATGTAGGATATGTTGAGTATGATGTAGGATATGTTGAGTATGATGTAGGATATGTTGAGTATGTTGTGGAGTATGTTGTGGAGTATGTTGTGGAGTATGTTGTGGAGTATGATATGTTGAGTATGTTGTGGAGTAGGATATGTTGAGTATGATGTAGGATATGTTGAGTATGATGTAGGATATGTTGAGTATGATGTAGGATATGTTGAGTATGATGTAGGATATGTTGAGTATGATGTAGGATATGTTGAGTATGATGTAGGATATGTTGTAGAGTAAGATGTTGAGTATGATGTATGTTGTGGAGTATGATATGTTGAGTATGTTGTGGAGTATGATATGTTGAGTATGTTGTGGAGTAGGATATGTTGAGTATGATGTAGGATATGTTGAGTATGATGTAGGATATGTTGAGTATGATGTAGGATATGTTGAGTATGATGTAGGATATGTTGAGTATGATGTAGGATATGTTGAGTATGATGTAGGATATGTTGAGTATGATGTAGGATATGTTGAGTATGATGTAGGATATGTTGAGTATGATGTAGGATATGTTGAGTATGATGTAGGATATGTTGAGTATGTTGTGGAGTATGATGTGGAGTATGATGTTGAGTATGATGATGAGTATGATGTAGGATATGTTGTAGAGTATGATGTTGAGTATGTTGTAGAGTATGATGTTGAGTATGTTGTAGAGTATGATGTTGAGTATGTTGTTGAGTATGATGTAGGATATGTTGAGTATGATGTAGGATATGTTGAGTATGATGTAGGATATGTTGAGTATGATGTAGGATATGTTGAGTATGTTGTGGAGTATGTTGTGGAGTATGTTGTGGAGTATGATGTAGGATATGTTGTAGAGTAAGATGTTGAGTATGATGTAGGATATGTTGAGTATGATGTAGGATATGTTGTAGAGTATGATGTTGAGTATGTTGTAGAGTAAGATGTTGAGTATGATGTAGGATATGTTGAGTATGATGTAGGATATGTTGAGTATGATGTAGGATATGTTGTAGAGTAAGATGTTGAGTATGATGTAGGATATGTTGAGTATGATGTAGGATATGTTGAGTATGTTGTGGAGTATGATGTGGAGTATGATGTTGAGTATGATGTAGGATATGTTGAGTATGATGTAGGATATGTTGTAGAGTAAGATGTTGAGTATGATGTATGATGTTGAGTATGATGTAGGATATGCTGAGTATGATGATGAGTATGATGTAGGATATGTTGTAGAGTATGATGTTGAGTATGTTGTAGAGTATGATGTTGAGTATGTTGTTGAGTATGATGTAGGATATGTTGAGTATGATGTAGGATATGTTGAGTATGATGTAGGATATGTTGAGTATGATGTAGGATATGTTGAGTATGTTGTGGAGTATGATGTTGAGTATGATGTGGAGTATGATGTTGAGTATGTTGTGGAGTATGATGTTGAGTATGTTGTGGAGTATGATGTTGAGTATGTTGTGGAGTATGATGTTGAGTATGTTGTGGAGTAGGATATGTTGAGTATGTTGTGGAGTAGGATATGTTGAGTATGTTGTGGAGTAGGATATGTTGAGTATGTTGTGGAGTAGGATATGTTGAGTATGATGTAGGATATGTTGAGTATGATGTAGGATATGTTGAGTATGATGTAGGATATGTTGAGTATGATGTAGGATATGTTGAGTATGATGTAGGATATGTTGAGTATGATGTAGGATATGTTGAGTATGATGTAGGATATGTTGAGTATGATGTAGGATATGTTGAGTATGATGTAGGATATGTTGAGTATGATGTAGGATATGTTGAGTATGATGTAGGATATGTTGAGTATGATGTAGGATATGTTGAGTATGATGTAGGATATGTTGAGTATGATGTAGGATATGTTGAGTATGATGTAGGATATGTTGAGTATGATGTAGGATATGTTGAGTATGATGTAGGATATGTTGAGTATGATGTAGGATATGTTGAGTATGATGTAGGATATGTTGAGTATGATGTAGGATATGTTGAGTATGATGTAGGATATGTTGAGTATGATGTAGGATATGTTGAGTATGATGTAGGATATGTTGAGTATGATGTAGGATATGTTGAGTATGATGTAGGATATGTTGAGTATGATGTAGGATATGTTGAGTATGATGTAGGATATGTTGAGTATGATGTAGGATATGTTGAGTATGATGTAGGATATGTTGAGTATGATGTAGGATATGTTGAGTATGATGTAGGATATGTTGAGTATGATGTAGGATATGTTGAGTATGATGTAGGATATGTTGTAGAGTATGATGTTGAGCATGATGTAGGATATGTTGAGTATGTTGTGGAGTATGATGAGTATGTGTAGCAGAGGCCAGCGGGTAAAGTGCTGTGCAGGTAAAACCTCACTCCCCTGATCTCAAGAGGTGCTCTAGCACCTTTAGCTTTTAGCCTCCTTGTTAGAGCGCCTGCCTCCCACGCCAGAGACCACAGTTTGAATCCTGCTTGGAGCAGGTTGAGTAGGACCGCAACACATGTATAGGGTATGATGTAGGATATGTTGAGTTTTGTAGAGTATGATGTTGAGCATGATGTAGGATATGTTGTAGGGAATGATTTAGAGTATGATATTGAATATGCTGTAGATGTGGAGTATGATGTTGAGTATTATGTTAGAGTATGATGTGGATGTCTGGGTCAGTAACTCTATCTGTTCCTCTCTCTCTCTTCTTGTTGTTTCTCAGGCTGAAGGCGGCAGAGGAGTGTTTCCGACAGGTCAAAGAAAAAGCCACATACAGCGTCAAACCCAAACATGCATCTGGAATCGTAAGCAACTTTATTTACAATTTACATGTTTCAAAGCAGCCCAACTGAAAATCATGTTTTTAATGTTCTTCATGCCTTATAGTCTGAATTATAAATAGAGCAATATAAAAAATCTGTCAGTTGAGATTTGCTATGTAGTATATATATCGCTTTAGGTGAATGCGGAAAGAGTTGTATGTACTTACAGTAGTTGTAGGTTGGAGTTATTTAATTCGTTGTGCGTATGAAACCTCTAAGGCTTGTTTGAGAAGCTTAATTACTATTAGATGATGTGTTATCACTGACACAGTTAAATGATGCCCATGAAAGACTCCATGAATGTCTGTTGAGTGATTTAAGGAACTCGCAGTGGCCAAAACCACTGACGCTGAGAGATTCCTGTTCTGTATTCCTCTCGCTCATACAGTAGATCATAAGCTTGCAATGACGAATCATTTTGATTCCCGGAGAATGCGTGAACTGATCAAAGTCACTTTGGATAAAAGCGTCTGCCACATGCATGGAAATGTTTTTTAAATGCAGTGTTATATTTGAAAAGTAACTATGGAAGCCCGTTTCCGCCACTGAATATAAAATTTAAAAAAAAGTGACTGATCTCACAATTGACACTCTTCTCGCAATTCTGGCTTTATAATGCAATTGTGAGTTCATATCATGCAATTCTGGGGGGAAAAAAACAGAATTGTTAGTCTAGATCATGCAGTTGGAAGAAAAAACTATTGAGATTAAAAAGTCGCAATTACCTTGTTTTATCCTTTATTCAGTGGCAGAAATGGGCTTCCATAAGTATCACATTTTGACTAGAGTAAGTGTATGAGCTCTAAAGCTTCGACTCTTGAGTCTCTCCAGACCTTTATAAACGTGTTTCCAGTGAGCTATGAGAAATTCAAACGGAGATTTATTTTCAGGATGTTGCCATTTGTACAGATGAAATTGAGATTGAGAGCTGAATGGATTGAAAGTAGCAAGAGATTGTACTTTCATTAAATGAGCCTCTTTATTTCCTCTCAGAAAGCAAAGTTGGGCATGAAGATCTGAGACGGATGTGGACTGACTCTTGTGTCGTTTCATCTGTAAATCGCTCTCGCAGCATCTTCAGTGTTACTCTGCCATCTGCCGTACCACACAGGAAGTGATCCGCTGTCTGAATGTGATGTCATATCCTGTGTCCTGACGGATGAACATATCAGACGTTGCATATCACTGTACATACTGGAGGACTGAAGCAATATCATCAAAACAAGGTTGTTTTATTTTTAACAGACGAAAAAAGGCAAGAGAAAGCGAGAGTATCTGGATTTCTGATGCGTCTTTATTTTAAACATTGGCACAGTCACATGCTTTTAAACCAACACTAGTTAGTGCAGTTTAGTGCTCTAGTCATCAGCTGGTTTAACATGTTCAAAGCACACTCCAGTCCTACAGGACCTGAAAGAGACACTCCAGTATGTACAGTAGGAGTCAAATCAGTCAGCGGCGAACGTTCAGGAATCTACTCAGTGTTTTTGTGAAATTATGCAATATTGTTTTCTGTTTTTGCTGCATCCACACATTCACTCACTCACTCACTCGATGTATTTAAGAGGATGTTTTTTTAAATTAATGTAAATGATATTAACATCTTTATGTAGCATTGGTTTGTTTTTAGCATGTGCGTGTCGGAGGTGTGGATGGACGTCTGCGCTCCATGTGCAATAACTGTTTGTATCTGAACGTTTTGAGAAGAGTGTAATTTATGTAAAATAAAGGGATTAATAAATTCAGACATTTTAATTTATTTCACACGATTGGAGATTTACTTGCATATTCACCATGGGATGTTTTCTAATCTTATGAACGTCTTCAGGATTGAATTATGTGTCTCAAACAAGCATTTTGTTGGTTATTCAGACTAATAAGAGTTCAGAACTCTCAGCTCAGTTTAACACATTTTAAAGGGACGTTCACACCAAAAACTTCCACTCAAAATGACTGAAACAAATTTCAAATAATACGATTAACAATATGGAAAATGCATAAGAATCTCTAGTTTTTCTCCCCAAATCCTCATTCATGTCTCTTTCCTGGTTTGCTTTTTATGTGGATGTTTTACAATGTCATTTTCTACCCCTTTTTCACTTCTAATCCCAGTGTTTGCTGGAAGGTTTCTGAAGCAGGAGATATGGTTCGTCAAACTGAGAGAAAGCTCTCTTTTAAATATCCATCACTCTTCCAGATAATGAAAATAATGCTCGTAAGGAAAAGGTTGATATTAGTGTCCACAAAAACGAACGATAATATTGTAAGTGCATTTAAGTTACATTCTGCAAAATCGCTCTGAAAGTAATCTTTATATTATGGAAGCCTGTTTCTGCCACCAGAATAAAAAAATAATAAATAAAAAAGGTAATTGCGACTTCTCACAATTCTAAATTTTATAAAGTTTATATCTCACAATTTTCTCAATTCTGAGAAAAAGGACATTTGCATGCAAGAAACTCAAAATTGCAAAACAAAAACGTGCAATTTTGTGAATTCTGAGTTTATATCTTGGAATTGTTTCTTTGTTTGTACCATGAAACGAATAATAAAGGTAATTGCGACTTTTTTTTAATTGGACAGTTCTGACCTTTTCTCACAATTGCACGCTTATATTTCACAATTCTGACTTTTTTCTCCATTTTGCGTGATTATAATCTCAAATTTATTAATTTTTTTTTCTCTGAATTCTAAGTTTGCATTTCGTAATTTTAACTTAATCATAATTCTGACTTTTTTTTTCTCACAATTGCGTCTTTTATTGAATATTCAGACTTTTGAATGCAATACCAAGTTTATATCTTGCAATTGTAAATTGCGATAAAAATTCAGAACTGTGAGAGATAATCCCAGAATTGCAAGGAAAAAAAGTCAGAATTGTGAAACTAAAAAGTCCATATTATATAGTTGCGACGTGGACTCCTGTTCTCTTATAGTTGCAGCGATTATTGAAACTTTGTTATAGTTATTGTTCTTGATGTGGGAGGGCCTTAATGCCCAGTACACCAATTTTCCCCACAAATCTGCATATTTGCATTGGATCTGCGTTGAATTGATTTCTGAGGTTATCAAACATAATAATGTGAATCTTCCAGGGTTTTTAAATGGTGCAAATCAAAGTCCACTGCAAGATAACTACTAACCAATGGAGAAAAACCAACCAGATTAAACCACATGAAGGCTAGTTTTCCCATGTCAGCTTTAGATAATAAACCAGACTGAACCCCTAAAAGATCAGAAGACGCGAATTGAACTCAATAGTTTTAATATAGACTTCAGTTTTTTCTCTACATATATACTTTTGCTGTACCATATTTCTATAGAATCTCTATAATCAGTCTAGTTATGCATGTTTGGTGTTAACTATCATTGATCATCACACAGACGGCAGCAGCTCCTGCATGGAGTCCAGTGTGGAGTCATTTCTCGGCACGTCAGATAGTTTTCACGCGCTCTCTAGTGACCCATTATGGCCTTGGTGACCAATGATGACTGATAGTCACCAACGCTGACCGAGAGTGACCAATAGTGTCCGATGAAGACCGTTGGAGACCAGTGGTGACCAATAGTGTCCGGTGGTGACCAATAGCAACGAATGATGACCGATAGTGACCAATGGTGACAACAGTGTCTGATGGAGACCAGTAGTGTCTAATGATGACTGAGAGTGAGCAATAGTGTCCAATGGAGACTGTTGGAGACCAGTGGGGACCAATGGGACAAATGATGACCGGTAGTGACCATTGGTGACCGATAGAGACCAATGAAGACTTAGTGTCCAATAATGACCGATAGTGACCTATGATGTCCGAGAGTGACCAATGATGACCAATAATGTCCGATGGAGACCAGTAGTGTCCTATGATGACTGATAGTGACCAGTGGTGACTGATGGACACCGTTGGAGACCAATGGTGACCGACAGCGACTGATGGTGTCCGATGGAGACCAGTAGTGACCAATATTGTCCAATGATGACCAATGGGGACTGATGGAGACCAATGGTGATCGACAGTCACCAAAGAAGACCTATGGTGACAAATGGTGTCCAATGACCGATAGTGACCAATGGTGACCAATAATGTCTGATGGAGACCAGTAGTGACCGATACTGTCCAATGATGACCAATAGTGACCAGTGGAGACTGTTGGAGACCAATGGTGACCGATAGAGACCAATGAAGACCTATGGGTGACCAATAGTGTCCAATGATGACTGATAGTGAACAATGTCCAGCAGGACAGTCTTAAGATGGCGTGCTGAAGCCTTGAAGTCTTTCAGCTCAGATTAGCAGCAAGTGTTTCCAGCAAAACGTGGTCACGATCTCACTGTTTCACAGACTCGGACACGCTGACCGACATGCAGCGGCACTGCTTGACGCGCTGGATCTTGCGGTAGCGGACGTCCGGCTGCAGGTCGGGGCAGTCGAGCTCCACGGTGAGGCTGGTGAAGCGCTGCGGCCTGCAGAAGGCACAGGACTGGAAGGACTCCTGCTCTTTCCTGACGTGCCGCGGGATGTAGAAGGAGTTGCACTGGCCGTAGCAGAAGCGATTGATGACGGTGCGGCTCTTGCAGCCCTCCTGACTGACCGTCTGCCGCAGCGGCTGCGTCTTGCACCAGTCACTTTTCAGGTACTTGCGTTCCGTCACCACCAGAGCTTCCTGGCTGGAGGCCAGCACTTCCTGTTTGCGTGTGCGCCGGTCGGAGGTGTTAGAGTTGGTCTTGTAGGGCGACGGGATGGATCCCTGCGGTCGGGTTTTTCGGCCGGCGAAGGCAACACACAGCAGGCCGGCGAGCAGCAGCCACAGCGCCACCTTACAGCTCATCCTGGAACAGACAGAGAGAGAAACATTAGAATCCACATCCTGTGTCTGACGGGAAATCGTGAGATCATTACACACACCTGTGAGTACAAGATCTCCCATCAGCAATATTTTGGCTCTCTTTTGTTGCTTAATACAGGAAAGACTGAACATTTAAGAAAAATATGCTATGTTTATATATTAAATATATTTAATATAATAATGTAAATATATAAATGTATATACATGTAAATATTTTCAAAATATATACTGTATGCGATTATTTATATATGCATAATAATTATACACAGTACACATACATGTATTATGTAAACACAAACTTTTATTTTGGATGCGATTAATCATTTGTGTCTCTGGAGCACAGCAGCAGTCATAAGCAGCACAGCTATATTTGTAGCAATAGACAACAATACATTGTATGGGTCAAAATAATACATTTCTCTTTTATGCCAAAAATCATTAGGATATTAAGTAAAGATCATGTTCCATGAAGATATTTTGTAAATTTCCTACTGTAAATATATCAAAACTTCATTTTTGATTAGTAATATGCATTGCTAAGAACTTCATTTGAACAACTTTAAAGGAGATTCTCAATATTTTTTTTTTTTTTTTTTTTTTTTTTTTTGCACCCTCAGATTCCAGATTTTCAGATTTTGTATCTCAGACAAATATTGTCTGAACAAACCATACATCAATGGAAAGAGATTCATGCATAATCTGAAAGCTGAATAATCTATTTCGAAAAACTGACACTTAAGACTGTTTTTGTGCTCCAGCGTCACATTTAACAGCACTAATATTTATAGTTATAAAATAAAACTCACAAAATTATAGTTAATTTCTCATCATTTTAATTATATTTGCTTTGCTCCTTACTTTCAAAGTCAAATTGTACTCTCAAATACTTCATTTCCCAGAATGCATCACTTGAGTTTCTTTAGATTGCATTTCAGTGAACTCCTGTTGCTGTCATTGCAGTTCAGATCGCAGTGTATGAGGCTCTGCATAAACCCCAGCCCAGTGCCGCAGCGTTGAAAAGCATCTTTACACGGATCTGATGCTCGTGAAGCTCCAGACTAACAGCAGGGTAATGCAGGAGCTCTTGACCTTGACACAAACAACAGTCACAGCCCACCGTAAGCAGATAAAACCAGAAAAACCTCGTAAACACTGCTGATTCTTTGAAGAGAGGGAACAAGTATGACTCCACTGACTCTTACAACGCCATCCGCTGCTGACACAAGTGAGCTTCATTTACACATGCAAGACACTACAGTATATCACACACACGCACACAACACACTCTCGCATAGTCACAACACAAACATTCACTCACAGAGACACTCACACTCATTCACAAACACGCACTCTCGCACATGCACAAACACACACACACACACACACACACACACTCACTCATTCACAAACACGCACTCTCGCACATGCACAAACACACACACATACACAATTGCACTCATTCATTCACAAAAATGCACTCTTGCACCTTCACAAACATTCACACAAACACTCACTCATTCACTAACATGCAAGCTCACACATGCGCACACACAAACACTCATTCACAAACATGCACACTCTCACACATGCAAAAACACACTCATTCACAAACATGCACACTCTCGCACATGCGCACACACAAACACACTCACTCATTCACAAACACGCACACTCACATGCACTAACACACACACACACACACACACACACACACACACACTTGTACTCATTCATTCACAAAAATGCACTCTCAAACATGCATAAACACTCACAAGCACACTCACACATGCACAAACACTCATTCACAAACATGCACTCTCTCACACATGCACAAACACGCTTGCACTCATTCACAAATATGCACTCTCAAACATGCGCAAACACACACACACACACACTCACACTCACACTCATTCACGAACAGACACACACACACACACACACACACACACACACACTCACTCACTCACTCATTCACAAACAGGCACACTCGCACATGCACACACTTACTCACTCGGTCATTCATACACACACACACACACACACACACACACACACACTCACATTCTTGAACTGATTTGCTGAGTTTTGTGTCCAGCATGAGCACCAGCTTCTCAAAGTGTTTGTGACACGCTCGTCTCCAGCTCAGCTCCACACTCACATTCTCACACACTTGTTTTCTAAACTAAAACCACAAGAAATGGATTTCTCTCGTTTGGATGAAACGGAGTTAATTACGGCAGCATTCCTGCCCGTTAAATATCAGTCTCTGTGAAAATCCACAAGACACAAACTTTGTCTGTCTGTCTGTCTATTGTTCGGTCTTCTCTCGTTCTATTTGTTTCTTTGTATTTCTGTGTAGATGGATGCAGGTACACTCGGGGTCAGTTTTAATTTTAATTAGAAAAGGGCAGATGTGAATAAAGGGTCGAGGCGTTAAAAGTAAACTGTTGTGACACATCTCGTGATGACGCACAGATCGAGTGTCGAGTCATGCCATCTAATGATTCAAAACACGTTCAGTGGGACTTTCATATGAACCTACAGTTCTGAAGGCTTGCTTTGCCTGAATCTCTCTGGGGTCAAAGCGTTTTTGCCCTGAGCTTTCACTTTGTTTCCTGTGAAGACAGGAAGTCACAGATTAACTTTAATTTGTCACTTTGTCTGCAGTCTGCAGAGAGCGAGCGATCCGTCAATCACGCCGGACATCTTTAGCACAGATGTGGCATCGCCGGAAGGAAAAACAAATCTGAGTGATTCATTCCCATAAACAAAATATTTACAAAGCAGCTCTTTGTCGTGAATCAGAGCTCCTCGCTTTCATCCCAGAGAGCGTCAAGGTTGAACCTTTCATGTTCTTGATTAGAAATCTCCAGGAACGAGGGGCTTTTGTTGTTCCTCTCTGAATCTCATCTATACTGCAGTCAGCAGAACTCGGGTCGTCGCTTCAGTGTTTGGGATTCGGGGTTTGATATCGCAGCCTCGGCGCAGACGCCTCGTAAATCTCACGACTCCGTCTTCAACTCTTTGCCTTCTGTTGCACAAGACCTACAGCGTCACTGAAAGTGTGTTTGAGAGTCGATGCCTGGAGAGCCGTCTTTAACTGCTGACGGTGCAGACGCGTGTTTGATTTAGTCATTCGGATCTAATTTTGAGTTACAGACAAAAAAGTTGAAATGTCGATTTTGGTCAAATTTGAGGCTTTCTCACAAATGAGTTCCTTACGCCCTCGTCTACTGATCCCAGTGATGCAATTAAACATCTAAATTTATCTTTATTTGTATGTTTTCTGAGAGGAGCGTCTTTCTCTGCTCGCTTCTCGCGTGATCCTGATACATACTGTATACACAGAAATACAGTATTTCAGTAGGCTATTCACACAATCTATGAACGTTTGGGGAAAAACACCTGATGTGTAACATTATATTAGATCCGTGCAGTACAGTGGGACTATATATATATATATATATATGCAGGCAGTTAATCTAACAATAAAAGAAAAGATTGTTGCTCTTGAGCAGCTTCTGTATTTTTTAATAATCTGTTTATTTGTAATGAACACATGGAAGTGATTTTTACACTTTTTTGGTTTTTCTTGAATGTTTGTGTTTAGATGTAAAATGCAAAAAGTAATGCACTGTTTCTTATATTTGTTCAATTGTTGTTTTTTTGCATCTGTTCTTATTTTTAATAACAAAGATAAAATAAAAAATGTGAGCCTGCAGCACAGAAGCAGTCATAAGCAGCACAGCTATATTTGTAGCAATAGCCAACAATACATTGTATGGGTCAAAATTATACATTTCTCTCAAAATGCCAAAAATCATTAGGATATTAAGTAAAGATCATGTTCCATGAAGATATTTTGTAAATTTCCTATCATAAATATATAAAAACTTCATTTCTGATTAGTAATATGCATTGCTAAGAACTTCATTTGGACAACTTTTTAAGGAGATTTTCTCAATATTTAGATTTTTTTGCACCCTCAGATTCCAGATTTACAAATATTGTCCGATCCTAACAAACCATACATCAATGGAAAGATTATTTATACATCATAAATGTGTATTTTGAGGGTCTTGAGGCTTTGGCAAAGTTTCATTCCCTTACTAAAAACCATTTGAGGGGAAAAGAGAGGTCATGACCTTTGTTTAGGGTCGAGGAAGATGGGAGGGGTCACAGGAAGTGACACAAAAACCAGCCAATTACACGCTTAGAAAAAAGGTTCACTGGGGTTCTGTAGCTACAGAACCTTTTCTTCCAAGAGTGAAGATAGCCTGCCGTAATAATATATGAATCTATATGAAAAGACTGATTAAACAGAGTTCTGACTGATTCTGATCAGTTGAGTCGCATTAAAAATTGAAAATGTATTTTTGTGTGTTTTTCAGCAGACTAACGAATAATCAGCCTATAATCAGACTAACGAAACGGAAGAATAATTCGTTATTTTTTGTAAAAGCAATAAGCAATGAAAACGTAATAAATGGCACACTTCTGACAGACTGTTATCAAACACTCCGTCACAGACGAGCGGCGCTTTCCAAACACAGCTAATGTTCACAGCCCACATCAACCGCAGTACACTCCTGTCTCACACACACACACACACACACACACACACACACACACACACACACACACACACACACACACACACACACACACACACACACACACACACACACACACACCAGCAGGAAAGCTTTGTTTCTGCTAGTGTAACTATTCTAATGTATGTGCAGATCCACCAGAAACGTTCAGAAAGTGCCTCCAGATACTCCAATGATCTGAATGAAGGGTTAAAGTTGTGTGTGTGTGTGTGTGTCATCTAGCTGTAATGGAGTTCTGAAGTGAGGTGTAATTGATTGTCTTGGTCGATTATTGCTGCTGTGAAGTCTAAGGGGTGTTCAGCTGACCCTGCATCAGTAACTCCTGCCGGTGTCTCTGTGTTTGACCTAAACATCAGACAGATGAATGCACAGCTTCTGATTTCAGAAATATCAGTCTGACTATGAGCTTCAGACTCGATCTCAAAGCTTTCAGCTCTAGTATCTCCATTAACTCCACTGTGATTCTGATCTGCTGCTTCCGACACCATCAGACCTGCTCTACATATGATCCTCGTGTCCATCTGTGTCTCTGCAGTGTTCAGTCTATTCACTTCAGAATCCATTTGAACTGTTAGAGCTTTTCCACATTCACTTCATCGAGAATAAATGAGATACACTGGAAAAATAATCATTTAAATCATTAAACACTTCAGAATGTTTTTCTTGGTTATAAATATGTGTCCCTGCAGCACAGCAGCAGTCATAAGCAGCACAGCTATATCTGCAGCAATACACAACAATACATTGTATGGGTCAAAATTATACATTTTTCTTTTATGCCAAAAATCATTAGGATATTAAGTAAAGATCATGTTCCATGACAATATTTAGTAAATTTCCTACCGTAAATATATCAAAACATCATTTTTGATTAGTAATATGCATTGCTAAGAACTTCATTTGAACAACTTTAAAGGTGATTTTCTCAATATTTAGATTTTTTTGCTCCCTCAGATTCTAGATTTTCAAATAGTTGTATCTCAGACAAATATTGTCCAACAAACCATACATCAATGGAGAGATTATTTGTTCATTTTGCAAACGTCATGGCAACGTTACTTTTGAAAGCTGAACATTCTGAAACAATAGTAACATTTAAAAGTTGTTACATGAACACCTGAAACCTTCTTTGAACGATGTATAAATGTCTTTGTGGCAACATTTATTAAAGACTTTAATGCTGTGGAAATTGAACTTGTATTTAAAAACAATCCTTTTAAACATTAAACACTTATACATTTTTCAAAACGTTTTTTCTTAGTTGTACAAACATTAACATTCCATTTGATCATTTTGTAAACATTATGAAAATGTTAATTTAAATGTTCTGAAACAAAGTTAAACTAGTTAAATAATTCTTTTAAACATTAAAAAATGTTTTAAAAACATTTTTTTCTTGATTTATACAAACATTTAATGAACATTTTATTTTTAAAAATTTAGCAAAATTATAACTACAACAGAAATAAAATGTTCCATGAATGATATATAAATAGGCCTGTTTTTGAGATTAATACTAGAGAAATGAATAATCTTATTAAAAATAATTAATTTAAACATTAAAAAAAAGTTGGGAACAATTGGATTTACACTTAAAAAGTATTATCCTTATCCATCTAGTTAATGGCCTCAAAATGGTCAAACGTGAGCAAACGAATCAATATATGGCTAGTTGTGAGTGTGGTTATGATTGTAAAATCTTAGCAGAGTGTATTTGTGATGAAAGCAGTGTGTGAATGAAAGCTCTATAAATCCTCTTTCACTCAGTGCCGGCTCGAGCGCTCACCGACCCGCAGAAACAGCTCTAATCGGATCAAACACTCCAGCGCAGACCTGGCAACCTCATCACAACCTCATCATTCCCGACCCGAGCGGAGCCTCACCTGGACGAGTGTGTGGTCAGAGACGGATCCAGAGTCCAGGAACGCCGGCGCCGCTCAAGCCCATGGACGGAGCAGACCAGAGCCTCTGCTGCTGTTTGTGACGGATCCTCTCAGACTGATGCTGCTTTCTGGAGGAGACTCTATAAATCTCTCTCTCTCTCTCTCTCTGTGTGTGTTTGAACTCTGCTTTCTGGCTCGTCTCCGTCACTCGCATGTGGATCTTATCACACTGAGAGCTTTCTATTGGCTGTGATCAGCAAACAAATCATGCCCCTCTCTCTCTCTTTGGTCACTCCTCCTCTTTATACTTTCAGTTTTCAGCTGTTTTGACTGCTTTCGGTGAACTGGCTCTGGCTTTTTCTGCTTGCAGACATCATGCAGGATCAATCAGATCTTTAATTTTAATACAAACGAGAAGAAAAAAATAAATCAATGTTTTTAGTTTTGCATAAAATTTCTTGATGTTTATTTCCACAAGATTAAATAATCCTGATGATCTTCAGACGTTTCCATGCTTTTTGTGTGTTTTCTGATGGTGTGAAAGATGCTGGAAACCAAAGAACTTACAGGATTTGGTCCTGAACTTTAAACACAACACTCACAAAATACTGTGGAAAAAAATATATATTCATGGTGCATATGATTCTTAATATTGCATGTTTCAAAGTTGCGAATACATAGATCATTGAAAGAAAATATTACTTTTGCAAGAAAATACCTTTTTGTTTTTTTACCACTTTTTCAATTTTTAGTTTTCACCAATTATTGTCTTGTGAAATGAATTAAAAAAATGAAATGTAATTCATAAAAATCTCTTTTTAAAATTTGAAACATTTTGCAGTTTGTATGACTATAATCAGGAGTTTGGACAATTCTACTCATCCTTTCTTTCATTCTTTCTTTGTTTATGATTTCAAATTTGATTATGGTTTTTCAGGAGATCTTGCATCAGAAGAAATGTTGTACAGAGTTGAAATATTTTTCTCATTTGGTCATAATTTGATTTAAACTGCAAAAGTCTGAACAGTTTCATGCTGTTTGTAATTGTGTGTTTTTGTTGCAGTTGTGTGTATATCTTCCATATAATGTGAAAGTGTTGGAAATATATAATATTTACGGCACTGTGTAATTGTATGAATTAGTATTTAATGAATGTGTTTCTGGTGTTAGAATGTAAAAATATATAGTTACTGATTTGACTAATTTTCCTCGTATCCTAACGTCTGTCTGGAAAGTCGAACAAATGATTTTCTACTCTGTTGAATTTTATGAATGAAAGTGATTGTGTAAGATTCTCGCTTTATTAGAGCGACACCTGCTGGACTCGAGCTGTTTGTTGCTTATTGACGCGTGAACGTCCCCTTTAAATAACGCGACGCTCCGGCAACTGCGATAAATCCGGAAAAGTGGTTTAATAAAGGGTGAACGATTTTTATTTTTTAGCACATTTAACTTTACTAGCATTGTTAATTGGTTGTTACAGTTTTATATTAGACAATACACCGAGCCATATTGTGCCATCAGCCCTAAAGCTGAAACGAGAAAACGCGCCGCGAGCTGCGCTGACGGCACGATACGAATCAGTGTGTAAACGACCATTTAAAAACATTGGCTCAGTAAAATGTGCTAAAATTCGTTTTAATTCAACCACTCTGTCGGATTTTAAGCATTTGGCGAGAAATGCTGAATGTCTTCATTGATTCTAAAAGCGCTTAACGCAAGCGGTACTGAAGGAAGCGTCGCGTTATTTAAAGGGCAAGTTCACGCGTCAATAAGCAACAATCTGTCAGTAAGTAACTGGATGACTCTTTCAGATCAATTCTTGCATATTTACATGTTTATTTTCTGTATCCAGATCTCATGCTCACAATCAGATTTATTATTATTTTTGTCATCAGCCTCTTCATGTGATCAGAAGAACTGGATGATGGTGTGATCAGATCTCAGACCTTCTTCTGTAGAAATCTAAAACTGATATTCTATTGACACACTGATGCAAAAAATAGAAATTGCCACCTACAACTCAAATACTTATTTTTCTGTGTAACACAAAAGGAGACATTTGAGAAATATCAGTTGTTGTTTTTGGTAGACAATATAATTTGTTTTTTTGTGCTTAGTGTATTATTATTATTATTGCAGATGAAAATTTTGTCTTATTAAAACTCAGAAATCACACAAATGGAATTATAAGAGTGATGTAGTAACTTATAGAAGAAACTGTACAGCATTTACAAAACTGAAATGAACATTTCTCGTTTATGTCATAAATTGTGTTTCACTGGCAAACATGAGCTGATCTCGTCACTTATTGATTATAGTCCGAGCAGAGGGAAGCGTTTTGATTTAAAGAATTATTAAAATGAAAAGTCAATATATAATTTAGCAATGTCAAGCTTTTAATAAATGACATGGCAGAAAAATTAACATCAAAATCAACTTTTTTGAAAAAGAAATGAAAGAAAGGTTTCTGAATTAAAGCCAATCATGACTGAACCGCTGCGATTCACTGCCCTCTGCTGTTCAGAACCACACAAATGATTCTTAATGATTCACTGAGTCACTTTTAATCTCCAGTCCCTTTATTTATGTAACTGTGGATTTATGTACAGAATCTATATCATAAATGCAAGAACCCAGACCGGATGAGCTGGACGAAGGTTTCCGTTTCTCCGCCGAGAATCTTTGGCTCACAGTCGTTTTCTGAAGAAATAAAACTCAAATGAAATACTGTGTGGCGTAGATGTCAGATCAGATCTTATCTTATGAGTCCAGAAATGAACATTACCGTATGGATGCTGGGTCATGTTTAATGTACAGATGGCAAAATATAGGTGTCCAAATATTATTATTATTATTATTAGCGTCCATTATACTGTACATCATCCAAACACATTGATGTCTGTATCAAACGGCAGTGATTGTATGAGCGCTGACGTGTTTCTGATTCTCCGGATCTGTACACATTTACAGAAGCAAAGTTTACAGAAAACAACAAAACATGTTCTGAGATATAAAAATAACTATAAGAGCTCAGATGGGGTGGAAGTGCAAAAGGCAAATGAACCGTAAGAAATGCGGAGGGCTTTCAGAATGAAGGATCTTCGATGGCTTTCTGAACTGAAGTCCGTGTGAAGCTCCAGAATCAGAAGTGTGTTGCTCATGCGGTGATGGATCTGCTCTGTATAACGATCAGCATTCATGTACAGACGAGTAACGCGATGATTGCGTGATTTTACAAGCGCTGATGGCATCTGAGAGAGAAACAGCAGAAACGCATCAGACAAACCTGCTGGAGTCAGAATAAAATCAGCGGAATTCAGATTCTCTGCTCTTTCTGAAATATCAAGGTGGGAAAAAAGTCACGGTCAAGGTTCTTCGGAAAAAAAAAAAAAAAATTCTCTCCAATTTTTTGGACAAAAACTTACAATTTTGTTCCCCAATTTTTCTTTTTTTACTATTTTAAGGTGTCCTTTTGACACGTTACATGTATTTACTATTATAATAACAATAAATTATGCATAATTACATGCAAGTAACACTAAACCAAACCCTAATCCTAATCATTTAGTAAGTACATGTAGTTAACTAATATTACTCAGTACAGAAATGTACTTGTACTGTAACACTGTAACAAGGACACCTTAAAATGAAGTGTAACCTTTTTTTCTCTTCAAAAATATTTTTACTCTCTTCAAAAAAACAAAATCCTTTTTTAATATATTTTTCTCTCTTCAGTTTTTTTTCCATTTGTTAACTGTATTTAATGCATGAACTAACATTAACTTACAATGAGCGATACATTTGTTACAGTATTTATTCATCTTTGTTAATGTTAGTTAATAAAAATACAGCTGTTTGTTGTTAGTCCATGTTAGCGCAGGTACATTAAATAATATCAATAGATACAACTTGATTTTAATAATGTATTAGTAATGTTGGAATCATTTAAATGCTTTAAAAGTAGTTTTCATTGTTAGTTTATGTCAGCTAACTAACTAATGCTAACGAATGGAACTTTACTGTAAAGTGTTACCAAAAATATTGTAAAAAAAAAAAAAATTATCTTACATTTTTTTCTTCAATTTTTTTTTCTCTCAACAAAAAACAAAAAATACTCTCTTGCCCCTTTTTATCCCGTCATATTTTTTTCCCCACTCTTAAAAACTAAGACATATTTTTCCACCTTGAATTTTTATTCATGTTGTGGTTCAGTAATATATACATTTTTGTCCAACTTTATCCACATAAATACAGTTCACTCATATAAGCCATGTACACTATACAGCAAATCTCAACTGCTTGATTATTCATATCGTCATAACTGTAACTCTATTATTGTCCAGCTCTATTCTGATCAATGTGACTATAGTATACAATATTAAGATATTATAAACATTAACATCATGATTTTCTGTAAAGCTGCTTCAAAGCAATCTGTATTATGAAAAGAGATACACAAATAAATTTGACTTGGCAGATTATTATCATTTAATCACATAGTTAACATTATTTTTATCACTATAAATGAGACACTGGAGAAGATGTTTATCATTCAGTTCATTATCCATGTTCTGATATTTTAAATAATGCAAAGTTATGCTGAGGTAACTGAAAGTCTCACCTGTGATTCAGACCCTAGAAAAGATTCTTGCTTTTCTGTGAAAGAGAAGAGAAAGAGCTGATGAATTGGAAAAAATGAAAAAAAAAAAACCGTTGAATTCTAAATCACCGACTCTATGCTGAGTATCTAGTTCCCCGTATACTTACAGTAATTTACAATTGAATTACTGTAAACCGTATTGATTTTTACAGAGAGATTGTGCTGGATTACATAATCAGATTACAATAATTAAATACATGTAATTAGATTATATTACATTTTAAAACACTCAAAATCAGATTACAGTTACTTTTTTATTGATCACTTAATATTCACAAAACAGCAATAAAATATTAATAATTCACTGATTCTCCTGAATTCTTTTATTTTTCTATTTTACATTTTCCTTTCTAAAAGGACTATTGCTTATTTATGTTTTGAAAGTTGCCCAGTTTTGTGGAATTAAATAAATAAATCAAATATTTCATCGTTTTTAGGAACTGTTTTATTTGGATTATTGTCATTTTTAAATTTAATGTAATGCAATGTTTAACGCCCTTCATGTTCTTGATAATAAAGAATGGAATATTATTATTTCTCTTTGTATTTTTATATCATTATGGAACAACATTTTCATATTCAAGGCAAGTTTATTGTATACACAGTGGTAATTTAGAGATTTACAAAAATAAATAAATTAATAAATAAATAAAAAATAGAAAAATATATAAATGTGTAAAAACATAATATAAATAAAAAACTATAATATAAAATACTATAAATACTAAATAAATACTACATAATAAAATAAAATAAAAATCAATTAAAAAATTACATTAAATTACTTGGGTCAAAAGTAATCCAAAAGTAGTCGGATTATATTACCAAAAATTTGTAATGTAACAGATTATATTACTAACCACAATCTTTATCATGCACTTTGCATTTAGTAACGCGCTACATTTTGTAAATCCGTCTCAGAGACTAAAATGGTTTTCTTTGGTAATTCCCAGCGTGTCACAGATCCCTGTCTATATCTCACAAAACACAGATCCGTCCGACAAAACTCACCACATGACAGAAAAACCAGCGCCAGCACTTCCTGTTTCATCACTTCAAAACAAAACACACACAACAGAACAAAAGAAACCAAGAGAAACACGTGCAAAACAAAAGAGACTCGCCAGAAAGAAGGTGATGGGAAACCAGGCGTTTTAATAGAAATAATGCAAAAAACAGACAGTAAACAAAACAAACGTAAGCAGAAAGAGGACACGGGGATATGGCACTGCGTGTGATCTCTGTGAAGCATCAGATGGCCGTTTCCAGTCGTTTCAGAGGCTTTACCTTCTTCTTGGCCTGCAGCATCTCCTGGTAGGCACTGGATCTGATGAAGCGGCTGTAGGAGTCACTCTTCATCAGCTTATAGATGTGCTCCTGATCAAGGACAAACACATCAGAGGAAGATCCATTTCAAAAGGCAAGCCAGCTTCTATAGCGCTTCATACAATACTGCTTGTGTCAAAGCAGCTTTACAGCATCAAAGAGGAAAATAGTTTGACGACAATAACAAAGAGTCATTTTTCCAGCTAAAGTCGATTCACTGATGATTGAGTGCTCTCTTCCAATCAGGAGTGTAAAAGTACTCAAAAACCATACTCAAGTAAAAGTACTCAAAAACCATACTCAAGTAAAAGTACAGATACTCAGTGAAGGTTTTAGACAATTAAAAGTACAAGAATCTGGCCAAAAACATACTTGAGTAAAAGTAAAAAAGGTAACACTTTACAATAAGGTTCATTAGTTAAGAACATTAGTAAACATGAACTAAGAATGAACAATACTTCTACAGCATTTATTAATCTTAATGTTAATTTCAGCATTTACTAATGCATTATTAAAATCACAAGCTGTGTTTGTTAACATTAGTTAATGCAACATGAATAAACGATGAACAACTGTATTTTCATTAACTAACATGAACAAAGATGAATAAATAGTGTAATACATGCATTGTTAATTGTTTGTTCATGACACCTTATTGTAAAGTGTTACCGTAAACAAGTACAACTTTAAACTGTACACTGAAAAAGAAAATAATTTTACTTAATTTTTATTTTTGAAGTCAAATTGAAGTAAAATCTACTTAACTAAGTAAAATTAGCAAAGGAAATAAGTACATTTAACGTGGCCAGTTAGAGTTTAATGAGTAATTTCTACTTAATTATTTTGAGTTCACCCTGCAGTACTCAAGTACACTTCACTTAGTCACGGTTTGTAAACTTTACTCAAACAACATAGCACTGAAAAAAAAGCTTATATGCATGTGTTTAAGTTACAATCACGTATGTAAGCAAGTAGACTGCTCGTTATTCATTTTAAGGTAATATGTTGACCCAGTATAGTTAATAACTGAATGAACACAAAGACTTGGCACATGACACACAATCAGTGAACAGTGTTTGAGTATGAACGGGTCATTCTGAGTAGAAAATGAACTCCAGATGTCACAAAACAGCAAGTTACTTAACCTAACAACAAAAGCAACCATTAACAACAGTGTAAACACATCACGAAAACAGCAAAAAAAATAGTTTTACCTTATTAATTATTCAAGTGCATGATGGGAACAACGAGATCATGACTTTGATATTTACTTAATCTTTGTAAAAGTAACAAATAATTCCAAATAAAATCTATAAGTTCAAACTTTAAATTATACAAGCTTAAATTGAGTGCTATTACTGAATTTGTTTTTTATTCTTGCCTGAACTAAATTATTTAATGTAGAAATTACATTTGTTTTTCTGTAGTATTTACTTCACCACAAAATCATTTTACTTAAAAAGTACAAGTAACCTACCCAACAAAAAGAAAAAAAAAATCTGTAAATAATACAACTGTCCAAAGATAACGCTTCAGAAACTAAACAACTACACAGACGACAGAAACATATTTAATGTGCATGAGAGAAAATTAAAATGCATTAAAAATGTAATTAAAATAAATTAAGTTGAAATAAAATTGTGAGTAAAAAGTAGAGTTTTTTCTTCAGAAATGTTTTGAAGTAAAAAACAAGTAGTTTAAATTGTACGTGAATAAAGTACAAATTAGTGTTAATTTTGTCAGCTATTTTCAATTTTAGTCTTTTTGAATACATTTTAGTCTTGTCTTATTTTTTCAATGAAATTGCATGTTGATATAGTCTTAGTTATCGTTTATTGACCTTATTCTCGTCTCGTCTGCGTCTCGTCTAAGTCATGGGAAAAAAACTCGTCAACGAACATGTTTCATCATACTGTAGTTGTCGTTAACTAAATTAACTAGTACAAATACCCCAAAATAATACTTAAGTACAGTAATCAAGTAAAATTGCTCAAGTATTTTCCACCCCTGCTTCCGATAGTGTCCCCAACTAAGCAAAGCTCCATCGGTGACAGAAACCAGGCTCCGTCAGGGGCCAGTTCTCCTCTGACCGGACGAACCAGCATTGCGTGGTTTAATTCCAGGCTGCAACACAAGTAACGTAAAAACAGTAAAACACAGACCTGAGCGTCTTCGAAAGCGTATCGGCCGGGATCCTTGACGTTCTGCGTGGTTTTGCCGTAGCTCTTGGAGTCGACGTTGATGGCACTCGGAGCTCCAGGAGCCAGAAACTCTTCCCAGATCTCCTGCACCCTGGTGGGAACCTCTCGGATCGGACGCTTCTTCAGCTCCTGCACCGCCAGCCAGAACCTGCACAGACCGCCAGAGACCGCCAGAGACCATCAGAAACCATCAGAGACCAGCAGAGACCACCAGAAACCACCAGAAACCACCAGAAACCAGCAGAGACCAGCAGAGACCAGCAGAGACCGCCAGAGACCATCAGAGACCAGCAGACCCCAAACCAGGACCAGAGGGGAAAAACATACCGCTGAACAATTTTAAAAATGTTTAACAATTTGAATAGAATAAATTATACATTTTTAATATAATATAGTTGGGTCTCATGAAAAAAAGGAAATTAATTATTTTAAGATGTAAAAAATATATATATTTTAATATAATATAGCTGGAAATAATGCCAAATTTACTTGTTAATATATATTTAAAAATGTTACAAAATTATATTTTAATATAATATATTTTTATTTAATATTTACTTTTTGTTTCATTATTTAAAAATATTAAAAATGTAATACATTGTATTATAATGTATTTCAATAATTAATTATTTAAAAATGCTAAAAATGTAATCAATTTTAATATAATGTAGTGGGATAATACAACATTTACTTTTTGTTTAATTGTTTACATTGTTAGACATGTATTTAATTTTAATGGAATATAGTTGCAAAAAAGGACACTTTTTGTTTAATTATTTGAAAATGTTAAAAAAAAACGTAATAATTTTATTATAATATAGTTGGAAATAATTATTTAAAAAATGTTTAAATTGTAATTTTTTTTAATACAGTCAGATATAATGCAACATTTATATTTTAATTAATTATTTAAAAATGGTAAACATTGTATACATTCTAATAAAATATAATAGATGTAATCCAACATTTATGCTTAGTTTATTTAAATTGTTAAACATGCATTTAATTTTAATATAATATAGTTGGACATAAAGCAACATTTACGTTTGACCCACGGTCCTCAATCAAGATCGATTTTTGACCCTTTGTATTAAAATGTTTGGGCACCTGCAAATTTCATCTGCATGATTGTTTATATCATTCCAAAAAATAAATATGTGTCCCTGCAGCACAGAAGCAGTCATAAGCAGCACAGCTGTATTTGTAGCAATAGCCAACAATACATTGTATGGATCAAAATTATACATTTTTCTTTTATGCCAAAAATCATTAGGATATTAAGATCATGTTCCATGAAGATATTTTGTTAATTTCTTACCGTAAATATATCAAAACTTCATTTTTGATTAGTAATATGCATTGCTAAGAACTTCATTTGAACAACTTTAAAGGTGATTTTCTCAATATTTAGATTTTTTTGCTCCCTCAGATTCCAGATTTACAAATAGTTGTATCTCAGACAAATATTGTCCAACAAACCATACATCAATGGAGAGATTATTCATCTCAATTTTAAAAAAATGACCCTTATGACTGGTTTTGTGCTCCAGGGACTCATATATTATCATCCAGCTGTAGGTTTAGGGTTGGCATGAAGATATTATGGCCAGCAGATGGTGCTGCTGAGTTTCTCTGAGCAGACTCTGTTCTTCATCTCTGATCATCCTCATCCTCTGTTTTCTCATCAGTGTTGTGAAGCTGGAGGCTGGTGTTTTTACCTCAGGTTCTCGGAGCTGAACTCGGACTCCAGGAACTTGAGGAACTGCTCTCTCCCGACCGGATCCTTCAGAACCTCGTCGAAGCAGAATCCCCAGCGCTTCACTCTCTGCTGTCCGGCTTCTTTACTGCGAGACAGAGACAGAAGAGACGGTTATTCTTCAATCCTCAGCAGCGGAGAACAGACTCGCTCCAAACAATCCTCTTATTACACAGTTCTCTTGTATTTTTTGCATTGACCTTCTTGAACTTTTGCCCTGTTTTGATTTTTCACATCATTTTGTGCTTCATATCTTGTGTTGTGATTCATCCGAAGGCTGACAGCTTCGCTTCACGACACTGAGCTCGTTTTTAAAGACTAATAATCACTTTAACCCCTTCAAAGAAAATGAATGAGAAAAACATGAAGACGGGCTGCTGAATGAAAGTGTGCGGCTCCTGCAGAACAAATACTAGCTTATGCTCGACTATAATCATCTGCGGTGTAACTAAAGCTCAGGAAGAACGAGAGACACACACCTGATCTCCAGCTCCCAGGAAGTGACATCATCAGAGATCCAGGGGTTCGAGGGCTCCGGTGTCGTGAAGAACGGATCGTACTCCACATACTGCTCCGAGAAACTCAACAAACTACAGGCAGATTTACAATAATAATCATATTAATACTACTACTAATAATAAGAATAAATAGCAGAATAATAATAATAATAATAATAATAATATAATTAATATTATTATTTAAATAATAATAATAATAATAATAATAATTATTATTATTATTATTATTATTATTATTAATATAATATGAAATATTTTCTTGACAAAAATTAATATTTTATTTATCAAGGACATTTTAAATTTATTAAAAGTCAAATAAATGCTGTTCTTTTGGACTTTCTATTCAATTGAACTTTCTGTGAATCCTGTGAAATATTAATACTACTACTAATAATAATAATAAATAGCATAATAATAATATAATTAATATTATTGTTTAAATAATATAATAATAATAATTATTATTATTATTATTTAAATAATAATGATAACAATATAATAATAATTATTATTATTATTAATAATAATAATAATAATAATACTATTAATAATACTAATAATACTAAATGCTGTTATTTTGGACTTTCGGTAACACAAGTATAGAGATCAGTTCTCACTATTAACTAGTTGCTTATTAGCATGTCTATTGTTAACATATTGGCTGTTTATTAGTGCTTATAAAACACATCCCTAATTCTACCCAATATCTAAACTTAACAACTACCGCACTAACTATTAATAAGCAGTTTATTGAGGCAAAAGTCATAGTTAATAGTGACAAATGGACCTTAAAATAAAGTGTGACCGGATTTTCTATTCATCTGTGAATCCTGTGAAATGTTTGTTGAGCAGTAAATCAGTATATTATTATGATTTCTGAAGAGACACTGAAGACTGGAGTAATGATGCTGAAAATACAGCTGCGCATCACAGAAATAAATTACAGTTTAACACATATTCACACAGAAAACAGCTGTTTTAAATTGTAATAATATTTCACTATTTTTACTGCATTTTGGATCGAATAAATGCAGCCTCAGTGAGCAGAAGAGACTTCTTTCAAAAACATAAAAAATCGTACAGACCCCAGACCTTTGAGTAAATTCAGATAAAGTGAACTCGCCTCTCTGCAACTTTGGACATTTTTAACCGGTGTCTGTCTAACTGCGCTTGCCAGTGCTGTATCTGGAAGAGAACAGACGAACACAGATCTGATCAAACGGTTGTTAATCACAGGAACGCTTCTATAAATGCATAACAGCACTGAAAATGAATGAGTGTTTGAGATGATCTGAATCGAGAGAGATTGGTGTGGAATAGAGAAACATGAACGAATATATAATATAATATGTGTGTGTGTGATTTCACACTCTGTGCAGCTCTGAGCTGCTCATAAAAACTGTGTCATGAAGATTTAATGTGAAGACAGGCTAATTTTAGTCAGTATTAACTCTCATAAATAAGTCACTCAAGCCGTATCGCTCTGCTTTCTTCAGACTGCAAGAGCAAGACGCTCTCGTGTGCAGTTATTATGATTATTTCCAATCTGTCTTCTAGCAAACCCTTACATATAAAACATTATTCCCTACTGAAGCTGTAGTAATCCAGACTGCACTTGTACTTACATGCACACAAACATACTTTACATGCAGTTCTCATGTGCTTTCTGGAGAACTTGACAGGATTGGCTTCTAGAAAAAATTAAATATCGACCAAAGAATACTGCGTTTTGTATTTAAAAACAAAACAATACAACATAAAAATAAAGTATTAGATTCATTAAATCTGTCCTCTGTTTATATATGATTTAATATACTTCCCAGAAGCCCTTATAAAAGAGCCCTATAAAAATGAGAGTCAGAAATTATTAAATATAAAAATATATCATTTACTATAGCAATTATTTTGCTTTTTTTATCAGTTTATTTTTATGTATTATTTGTAATTGTTTTTTAATTTATTGGATCTTATTTTATATCTTGTCTTGATTTTTTGAGGAAGTCGTGTCAGAAGCCCTTCTAAAAATTAATTAATTAATTAAAAGCATTATTAAACAATTTTTTGATCTCTTTGCCTGTAATATATAATTTTCTGTATAATTTTGCTTTTTTATATATATATATATATATATATATATATATATTTATTCATTTGTATTGTATTAAAAACAAAACAAAACAAAACAAAAATATATCAAATAATCATAATTGTAGATTAATTAAGTCTGCCCTCTGTTTATTATATTCAGAAATTGTTTACAGTTTTTTCAACTGCTTACACAAAATCTGTGTAAATAACTGTGTGTGTATATCCAAAAATATAATATTATGGCAAAAGTGTTTGCAACGCAAGACAAATGTTATCTTTTGAGACGTGTTTGTGATATTTTGAATGCAGTGCTTCGTTTTGCAAGAGATGCGAGGCTTTTTGCATTTTGTGTGCAATTCTTGGATTTGTGTGTAAAGTTTGGAAAAAAAGAGGCAAAGTTTTGAAAATGTGTGCAAGCAGCTGAAAAAAAAATTAATATGCTTATAAACGAGAAAAACTATTCAAATGATTTTATTTCCTAATAATATATCATTTACTAAATAAATTATTTTGCTTTTTTATTACTTTATTTTTATACATTATGTATTATTGTTTTATTTATTTATGTTGATTTTATTTCCTTGCATTATAACATTTTTTGCTGAATTTTTTTATTATTATTATTATTATGTATTACTATTTTTTTATTCATTCATTCATTCATTGATTCATTGTCTGTCTTGTTTTGATTTTTGATCTTATTCTGATTTGTTAAGACTTTATTATTAGTTTTTTTGTTGAAAACTATCTCCTTATCCCATTTTACTTTTGTTAATATCTTGCATTCATTTAAAACAACTACACGCATACTGCATGCATGCGCACTACACAGAGCACAGCAGCTGTGCGTGTCTTTCTCAAACACAGCCTCGTTAAGTCACCTGGTTGCGTAGCTCGTCCTCTGTGGGCTCTTTGACCTCCGGTGTGACCGTGTGAGTGGGACTGAGACTGCGGATGTCGTTCTGTAGACCGTACACTGACTACACACACACACACACACACACACACACACACCAGTACTGTGAGCTTTATGATTACTGTGGCATCATCTGTTTCACATTTACCTGCAATAACTGTGACCCGCCACTTTATATAGAATTATAAAGGGGCCGTTCACACAGAACATGTTTTTCCATTCCAATGTGCTACTTTCCACTGATTTTCTAAGTAAACATGCACTACACTGTAAAAAATGATTTTAACGGTAAAACACTGTGAAAATGCTACAGTTAAAAACCTGTTAAATGGTTAATGGTAAGTTCCCTTATTACATTACATTCAGTCATTTAGCAGACGCTTTTATCCAAAGCAACTTACAAATGAGGACAATGGAAGCAATCAGAATCAACAAAAGCGCAATGATATGCAAGCGCTATGCTATATACGGTGAAAAACTGTAATATACATTTAATGTCATTTTTACGGTAAAATACCGTTTTTGGAAGTGAAAAAAAGAATGTATAATTTACAGTGAAAAACCATAAATTGACATTCCCAGAATTCTCTGCATTCCATTTTAAATTTGATGTTTTTTCTTTGAAATAACTATGTTTCTTCTTAGTTTTTCTTATCATTTATGTTTATTAGGGTTATATGTGTATATTAACATTATATCAGTTAATAAAATGTGACCCTGGACCACAAAAACAGTCATGAGTGTCAATTTTTTTTTTATTGCATTTTATTTATGCATCAACTGAAAGCTGAAAAAATAATCTTTCCATTGATGTATGGTTTGTTGGACAATATTCGGCTGAGATACAACTATTTGAAAATCTGGAATCTGAGGGAGCAAAAAAATCTAAATATTGAGGAAATCATCTTTAAAGTTGTTCAAATGAAGTCCTTAGCAATGCATATTACTAATAAAAAATGAAGTTTTGATATATTTACAGTAGGAAATTTACAAAATATCTTCATGGAACATGATCTTAATATCCTAATGATTTTTGGCATAAAAGAAAAATGTATAATTTTGACCCATACAATGTATTGTTGGCTATTGCTACAAATATACCTGTGCTGCTTATGACTGCTTTTGTGCTCCAGGCTCACAAATATGGTTTTTAATTGTAAATTTAAATTAAATCCGTAAACGGTAAAATGTTACTACCGTATTTTTTACAGTAAAAAACCTGGCAGCTGTGGTTGCCAGAATTTTACAGTATTTTTTTTACAGAGTAGACAGACGTGAATGACCGTTGCGCTCATGTCTTGCGTCTTTTGGAGCGTCGCACACATGAGCAGAGTGTTTTTAAGAAGCCGTGTCGAATTAAAAGAATTTCAATTAATGTCAGTTCCAGAACAGAGGACCAATCAGAAGACACTGGAGGCGGGGCAAGCATTGCAAACTTTTGTTTTATTGGACGGAATCATGGCGGAGGAGGCGTTCTGTGCTGCGCTTTTTAAAAACCATTCCTGAACGCTGCATCTCACGTTTTTAGACGCGTGTGAACAGCCCCGAGATTTGTTCCTGGCAGGAACATGAGACTAATATATACCGTAAATGTGTGTGTGTGTGTGTGTGTGTGTGTGTTTACCTTCCGTGTTTTGTGTGGCTGCTTCATCCGGGAGGATTTCTTTATGTCGGCTTCAGTCGTGTTCACACAGCCAGGCTGCCACACACACACTCACAGGTCATGAATATTCATAAACTGCCATTAACACTATAATACTTTTACAGTTGCAGGCAATGTAAGTATTCTTCAATGATGAAGGTTTTGCGTTTGTCATGACAGGTGTGTAATGCAGTACTGCAGTTGCTCACACTCAGTTCAGACGTGCGTAATTATAATAATTTCATTAATCAGAGTCATTATGCAGAAACTGAATCAGCGTCCCTGTGGAGCCTTAGTTTGTAAATCTGACAGTGTGTAAAGGTGTGTGTGTGTGTGTGTGTGTGTGTGTTTCCGTTGACAACACACTTCATTTAGACAATCCCCAGAGTATACTAATGAGATAACGAGAAAAAGAGGTAAAAGAGGTGTGTGTGTGTGTGTGTGTGTGTGTGTGCGTGTGCGTGCGTGCGTGCGTGCGTGCGTGCGTGCGCGTGAGTGTGTGTGTGTGTGTGTGTGTGTGAGTGTGTGTGTGTGTGTGTGTGTGTGTGTGTGTGCGTGAGTGTGTGTGTGTGTGTGTGTGCGTGTGTGTGCGTGAGTGTGTGCGTGCGTGCGTGCGTGCGTGCGTGCGTGCGTGCGTGCGTGCGTGCGTGTGTGTGAGTGAGTGTGTGTGTGTGTGTGAGTGTGTGTGTGTGTGTGTGTGAGCAGCATCATAATTCAAATAAAGATGCCTGAGATTATGAAAAGGATAAATCTTTACAAAAAACAACAAACAAAAAAATAAATAAGTTTAAAAACATTAAACATCTGAAAAATCTTAGTAATATTTGTTTTCATGTTGGTTTCATACATATTTTAAAAAATCTTTACACTATTTTAAATAAAATTCTATTTAATTACTAAAAAATGTAAAGTGGTAAAACAACTAAAAATAATATTTAATAGTTGAATATATATTTATTTGACATTTATTAAAACCACTATATATATTTATTAATATTTAATATTTAAAAAATACTACTACTATGTAAAAAGTATTTTTCCAAATATGAATTTCAATATCACATTTAATGTTTTCAGACAAAATAAACTGAATATTAACAATACTGTTAACAATACTGCTTAATTATGCAAAATTTATTATCCAAAAAAAATATTTTTAATTTATCTTTTACATTTATTTTTTTTTATAATAATTTATAATAATTACCATTTTTATAACAATCTCAAGACGGATATTTTATTGTCAGCACAAAAAGGGAACAAGCAGAATTCATGCTGTATATCACAACTCTTATTTGAGATTAAATGTTTAAATTTAGCGAATAAATGTATTATTTATCCTCTGTGATGGGACTCAAACTCACCACAGGTCTGTGAACGTCCCAGAAGGCCCGCTCCTGACTGTCCAAGATCTTCCGCTCGATCTTGTCCCGTTTTTTGTCCACTCTGACGGGAGAGAGAAAGTGATGTGAGGCCACACACACACACACACACACACACACACACACACACACACACACACACACACACGCGTCTGATCTGAGATCTGATCACTCACTTTGCTTGTGCTTCTGCTTGCATAAATATAAACTCCCATTTCCGTGCAAAAGCTCTCTGTAGTCTCGCCAAACTCTCCTGCGGAAAACAAATACAATCTTTATATCTGACTGCATCAAACACACTTCAATTGATAAATCCTGTTTATTGACAGAATGAGATGTTCTGGAGAGTGAGATCTTCATTAATCCAGATCAAACAGAAAAGAGAGACGCTCACAGCTTCATAATCGGCCAGCTCCAGACGAGCTTTATTCTGCATGGTTCGTTTACAGAGGTAAACCGCTGCAGACAGAGAGAGAGAGAGAGCGAGAGAGAGAGCATCAGCATCAGTGTAAACCTGAAGATGCTTCACTGCACTGAAACAGACAGCTTCAGGGTCTTATATGAGATTCAGATTCAAATGAGCTTTACAGTATTCACAGACACACACATTCAGACACATAAACATGCACTGGTTCTCGTCCAGGGGCCCGGGGCCCACTAGAGGGCATCAGCACACCGCAAGATGACTTCAATGATGAAAACAAGACAAAACAAGCATTAACATAAGCAGAAACAACTAAAAAAAGATTTTTAATAATTATTTTAATGCTTTCACTTAACAACAGTCATTTTTATTTATGAATCAGGCTTCTCAGTCATGGAAAATATGAATACATGAAGGAATTGTAAAAGTTTAATCTCTAGACCTGGAAAAGTTATGGAAATTAATAAATTCTTAAAAGGCATGGAGAATTTTTTAATGAATATAAAGTTATGTTAAGCTCTTCAATATTTTATTGGGTAAAAATTGCTGAGAGATTACTATTTGTGAGTAAAAAAAAAAAAAATTAATTGTAAAATTGTGATTTCTAGATCTGAAAAAGTCATGGAAATTTTCATAAAGAATATGAAGTTATGTCATGCTCTAAAATAATTTATTGGGTAAAAATGGCTGTTTGTGAGTAAAAAAATACTTAAAAATGCAATTTTGAAATTGTGATTTCTAGATCTGAAAAAGTTAGAAAATTTAACAAAATCTTAAAAAGTCATGGAAATATTTACAAATTTCTATTTGTGAGTTTAAAAAACCCAAACAAACCAAAAAAAACTATAATCATCAATGACTTGAACAGTGATTTAAATTCATCGATAAGTATAAAAGCTGAACACTGAGTCACTCAAACTTCTGAAGTGATGTAATTGTTTTAATTATCTGATTTATTTTATTGAATAATTTTAATATTAAATAAATTGTATTCAAGTATAATTTAATATTCAAAAATCACATTTAATATTAAAAATATTCATTAAATTATAATTCGTTTGAATCAAATTAAAAGAAGACTTCTGCAGTCAGCTTTTCATTTGATTATTGAATGATCATATCATATATTTAATTTGATGGAGATTATAATTAATGGACAGGTCTAATTAGAGCTGGAGTGTGTCACTGAGGACTCTGATGAACATCATGTACAGTTTGTTGATCGATTGGCCTGATCTGATCCGACACTTTCTCGTGTTTCAGGACGCCAGCGCTCAAGAACATCAGAGGAGGATAAAACACACACACACACACACTCTTACCATAATCAGTGTTTTCTGGTTCCCAGCAGTTTGACGGCCAGAAGTACGGAGTCTGTGATCAACAGAAAACAGGAACACAGCAGACAGTGACCACTCAATGTTTATTTCAGACACACATATGAATCACATTCACTACACGGCCAAATAAACATCACAGACACATGATGAATGTTTCATTTCAGATTCCTCTAGAATCTCACTGTATGTGTAGAATTATGATTTGACCTCAAACCTACTCATTACGGCTGACCATACAGCGAATATCAATAACATAATGAATACAAAGAATAAATTCATGAATATGTGTCTGAATATTAATGACACCATGAATATAAATATGTATCAGAATATGAACTTTGAAATCCTGAATATGAATACTAAAATCAGGAATATGAATATGCATTAGAACATGAATTTCTTTTTGAATATAAATTTGTATTGGAATATGATTGACAGCATGAATAGAGATACGTAACATCAGAATAACATAGTGTATATGAATGTGTAAAATATCAATATCAATAATGAAATCCTGAATATGAATATGTATGCAAATATGAATTAATGAATTTGTAATTAAAAATGAATAAAACCATGAATATGAAAGAACATGAATGTATATCAGAAAAGGAATGGCATGTATATAAATATGTATCAGAACATAAACGATTTATGAATATGAATGAATCATATGAATGAATGACTTTATTAGAATATGAATGACATCATGAATCAAAATATGAATGACATCATGAATCTGAATATGAATGACGTCATGAATACGAATCAGAATATGAATGATGTCATGAATCTAAATATGAATCAGAATATGAATGACATCATGAATACGAATCAGAATATGAATGGCATCATAAATCAGAATATGAATCAGAATATGAATGATGTCATGAATCTAAATATGAATCAGAATATGAATGATGTCATGAATCTAAATATGAATCAGAATATGAATGGCATCATAAATCAGAATATGAATCAGAATATGAATGATGTCATAAATCTGAATATGAATCACAATATGAACAACGTTGTGAATATGCATCAGACTATAACATGAATATGAATTAGAATAGGGCTAGGCGGTATGACGGTATAAAATAAGTTGTGAAATAAAATAGGTCATACCATGCAACTGAATTTTTGTCATACCACACATCCCTAAATCAGAATATAAATGACGTTATGAATCTGAATATGAATCAGAATGTTAATGACGTCATGAATCAGAATGTGAATGACGTCATGAATCTGAATATGAATCAGAATATAAATGATGTCATGAATCTGAATATGAATCAGAATGTTAATGACGTCATGAATCAGAATGTGAATGTCATGAATGTGACTATGAATCAGAATATAAATGACGTAATGATGTCATGAATATGAATCAGAATATAAATGACGTTATGAATCTGAATATGAATCAGAATGTTAATGACGTCATGAATCTGAATATGAATCAGAATATAAATGACGTAATGATGTCATGAATATGAATCAGAATATAAATGACGTTATGAATCTGAATATGAATCAGAATATAAATGACGTTATGAATCTGAATATGAATCAGAATGTTAATGACGTCATGAATCAGAATGTTAATGACGTCATGAATCAGAATGTTAATGACGTCATGAATCAGAATGTGAATGATGTCATGAATCTGAATATGAATCAGAATGTGAATGATGTCATGAATCTGAATATGAATCAGAATATAAATGATCATGTTTCATCATGTTGACACTTAGGGAATGATTCAGAAATGTGAAGTCTTCAGATGGTCAGGAGTTTCTCAGCCAATCAGAATCTGAGAGCGTCTCACCTGAAAGCGGTAGAAGGTTCCGTCGTCCTTCAGTGTGAGAACGTGGTCTGATATGGGGAAGAAATAACCGTGAGCCGCCATCAGCGTCCCCAGATGAAGAGCCTCCACTGCAACACACACACACACACACACACACACACACACGTTTGTTTCTGTGAATTGTGGGGACTTTCCATAGACTTCTATTACTTTTATACTGACCAAATGATATTTTCTATCCCCTGACCCAACCCTGACCCTTACAGAAAACCTGTTTTCATTCTTACACTTTCAGATTAACATCAAATAACATCATATTTTTAATCTTTTATTCCCCTCGTGGGGGCCGCAGGCCGCTCGCCACAATGTCATAAATTTCAGGTTTTACTATCCTTGTGGGGACACACACACACACACACACACACACACACACACACACAACTGGAGCTCTTGAGATGTTTCAGATGAGATGCTTGTCTTTGATTGCAGGAGTTGCAATCGTCTCATCTTGTCTGTGTCTGGAGTCGTTTCATATTTCAGAGCAATAAATTAACTCTGAGTAAATAATGCAGCTCAGCTCAATAATGCAATGGAAATAAACAGACAGTTCACCCAAAACACAAACACATTGTTTACATCATTACATACGACTTCACAAAGATGCTCAGCATCTCCTCGTTGTCCACAGAACAATGTCAGATGGGTCTGAAATCACAGGCTGTGTGAACGATGACGGAATTATAATGTTTAGATGAATTATTCCTTAACATATGAACACATTCACTTTCCATCAGACTCTGGATCAGCGCTTCTCAACCTTTTTGACTCCAAGCCCATTTCTGACATTATTCAAAGCCTGTAAGCTTCTAGTATTGCTTTTAATTATTTAATTTTTTTTTATTAAAAAGGTAACTAAAATATAGTTAAATAATTCAATTTCTGTATTTCAAAATTTTTCAGAGCTGGATTCTGTTATTTTAACTAATGCATTTACTTTTCCAATTTTTAAAATGGATTTTTACTCACAATTTCTACCTGATGAAAGCTTGGCATAACTATAAGAATGTATATTGATTATAAAAATGTCAATGGTGTTTTGAGATTTGATTCACTTCCATGACTTTTTGATGTTTAGGAAAATCTTTTAAAACTTTCTAATATATCCCAGTTTTCCAAGACTGTGAGAATCCTGGTTCTTCAAAAAAAAAAAAAAAAGAGGATGAAAACATAGTTAAAATAAATGCATTTTAATATATTTTTATGTATTATATATAATGAATAAAAAATATATAAATATATATAAATATTAGCTTATTTTGTCTCATTTGAAATCATTTAAAGCCTCTGGGTGGTTGAGAAGCACTGATCCAGTTTCTTGTATGTTTTTTATCTACTGGAGTCTCTTCTGAAAGTTCAGTGTAACTCAGTGCTTTCTTAAAGATGTGAAGGACCCTCAGAAGAAGCAGCTGAGTCCTTCCACCGAATCTATTTTCCACAAGGTCACGGAGAGACAGAAAGACAAAATATGTCCTCGGGTCTCAAGAGACACACACAGAAACACTTGCTGCCAGACCAACACACACTGTTCCCATAATGCACTGCAAATGAAGCGCAAACGGAGCCGGATCTGGATCTGACTGATACACAGGTGGACTAAACACACAATCAAATGTTACAGATACAATTTTGTTTTAATAATTTGAATTAGTTTTATATATATATATATATATATATATATATATATATATATATATATATATATATATATATATATATATATATATATATAAAATATAATATAATATATTATAGTGCTGTCAAGTGATTAATCTCATCCAAAATAAACGTTTTTGTTTACATAATATGTGTGTGTGTACTGTGTTTATTTATTATGTATATATAAATACACACACATACAGTATTTATTTTGAAAATGTATATACAGTACATTTATATATTTATATAATTATATTTTATATTATATATATACATACACTCATATATTATGTAAAGAAAAAGTTTTATTTTGGATGCGATTAATTGCGATTAATCGTTTGACAGCACTAATATATATATATATATATATATACGTATTAAAATTTCAGGAATGGTATGTTTTGTCATTTTTATTAGTTTTCAATTTTAATGTCTGTACACTTTCATTAGTTCATTAGAGAAAATTAGAAATGTCACCATGGCAACTAGTTTAAATAATACAAGTTTAATTTTTTTTAAATATTTTATTTACTTATATTCTATTAATATTTTATTTCAGTTAAAAGTTATTTTATTTCAAGCAATAAAAATTGTTTTGTAGCTTTAGTTTTAATTTCAGGTAACTATAACCTCATTTAGAAAGTTTTGTAAATGTATTAAGTTCAAAACATCCAATTTGAATGTTCGAGAAAACATCACAGGAATGTTCCATTTTATCATTTTGCAAACTACTTTTGATTTGTTACTTTTGACAAATCAGATTTTCAGAACATGAAAAGAATACTGAACATTCCAAAACTAGCATTAATGTTAAAAAAAAGCTGAACGTCAATCGTTCCATGAACAATTTATTAATAACATTTTTGTGCTAACATGTTGATAATGTGTCCTCGATAACACTGACCAAATGTTCTATTAACGTTACTGGATGAAGATTTGAGAAAAGCTTGACACAGCGTTCTGTTTGAATGTAAAGGTCACGCTGGGCTCAAAACAAATCAAGCTGAAATCAGTGAAGCTCAGTGCAAGTAAATGCCAGCATTTGATTTCCTCCTCAAGCCGTTTATTTACCGCCGCATAATTGAATAACGTCAAACGCTCTGAACGATCTGCCAGCTGCCTAACGAGTTTACCGCGGTAAACGGGTTTGCGGCGACACGAACTGATTTGACATGAGAGATACGCAGCTCTCCTCTCTGTCTGTAGGCTCTCATGAGTTTGCGAGTGTGATTTCAGGATAGACACTAGACAGTGTTTCACAGGTTAAAATGATCTCAAATTTTACTGTACCTTGGTCTTCAATGTTCAGGTTTTTCTGCATCCACTGGACAATATCAGACCCTGAAAAACAGAAGACAGCGCTCACCGACGGGTTATATTCAGGTTCTATTCCCTGGAAACTGAGCTCATCGTCCTGGTGTTACTGCGATGTAAGAAGGTAAAAGTGTTGCAGAACTCAAGAGTGAGTAGATCTGAATCTGAGGGACAGATTTTGAATCTTTGAAACTTGAAGAATTTGAAGATGAATGTTGAGATTTGCACTATTTGCAGTTTTTACACACATAATATCTGGAAGTTGACGAGAGAGAGTCAGAGTAAGAGTCTGGATCTGCAGACAAACTCAACAAGTTTATCAAAAAAAAAAACCAAAAAACTGGGTTATAATACTTAAAATAAAATAAAACGCATGTGTTCTCAAGGAATGCCAATTGCAAAAATAAAAAAATAAAAAAAATAAAAAAAAATTTTTGTCAATCAAACTCAAGGTCATGGGTTTAATTCCCAGGTCACGCCAATTTCATGTCATTTCAAGTAAAATAAAATAAAAATATTGGATGAAATATTGGGGTTAGTCGAACCCAAGGTCATGGGTTTGAGTCTCAGGAAATGCCAAATGCAAAAGTAAAATAAAATAAAATAAAAATTGGATGAAATACTGGTGTCAAGCAAACTCAAGGTCATGGGTTTGATTTCTATGTAATGCCAATTTCATTTAATTTCACTTCATTTCATTTCATAAAAATATTAGATGAAATATTGGGGTTAATCGAACACAAGCTCATGGGTTTGATTCCCAGGCAATGCCAAATGCAAAAATAAAATAAAATAAAATATTATAAAATAAAATAAAATAAAAATCGGATGAAATACTGGGGTCAATCAAACTCAAGGTCATGGGTTTGATTTCTATGTAATGCCAATTTAATTTAATTTCACTTCACTTCACTTCACTTCATTAAAATAAAATAAAATAAAATAAAATAAAATAAAATAAAATAAAAATTGGATGAAATACTGGGGTCAATCAAACTCAAGGTCATGGGTTTGATTTCTATGTAATGCCAATTTAATTTAATTTCACTTCACTTCACTTCACTTCATTAAAATAAAATAAAATAAAATAAAATAAAATAAAATAAAATAAAAATTGGATGAAATACTGGGGTCAATCAAACTCAAGGTCATGGGTTTGATTTCTATGTAATGCCAATTTAATTTAATTTAATTTCACTTCACTTCACTTCACTTCATTAAAATAAAATATTATAAAATAAAATAAAATAAAAATTGGATGAAATACTGGGGTCAATCAAACTCAAGGTCATGGGTTTGATTTCTATGTAATGCCAATTTAATTTAATTTCACTTCACTTCACTTCATTAAAATAAAATAAAATAAAATAAAATAAAATAAAATAAAATAAAATAAAATAAAATAATAAAATAAAATAAAATAAAATAAAATAAAATAAAATAAAATAAAATAAAAATATTAGATGAAATATTGGGATTAGTCGAACCCAAGGTTACGGGTTTGATTGCCAAAGAATGCCAAATGCATACAGTAAATGAAATGAAAAACAATAAAATTAAAAACTAAAAACTAACTAAAATCAAATAATCTGAAATACTAAAATAAAAATCCATGAAAACACAAAACAAAAGCAAATTCAAAATATTCATAAATACTATAACAGTGTTTGACTCCTGAGGTCTGATTATCTGGAGTAAAGCAGCACGTGATGAAGCTCTGACCTCGTGAACACAAACTCCCCTTCATGTTTGTTTCAGGACACAAATCATTCAGGTAACGATGCTTCATTACCTCCTGAAGCAGCACTCAGGGTTTCTGAAAAGTAGGTTTTGGGGGCAGCCGGTGTGAGGGCTTGTTAAATCGAGAGGAACTTCTGTGAGAGTTTGTGTCTTGCAGAGGCTGGTAGAAAACCCCAGAGGCTGCGAGAGACATCTGCGTCTGAAAGAGCATCTTTAGGGACAAAGCAGAAATAAGAGCATCCTGTTTTTAATTGAAACAGTGACTCCAGACAGAGATGATGTCCTGATAACGCTCACGTGACTGTCCTCCGTGAAGGACACGCTCTAGAAGAACACGATTCCTGTCCAAACGGACTCAAAATAAAATAAAATAAACATTAGATGAAATACCAAGGCCATGTGTTCAATTCCCAGGGAATGTCAAATTCATAAATGTAAATAAAATAACTAAAATAAAATAAGTTTAAGTGGAAGTACCAAAATCATACAACATAAAAGCGAATTTAAAATAAAAACACACTTCTCACCAAACCATCTTGGAACTAACGAACAGTTATTTGAATAAAATATAAAATAATGATAAAAAAATAATAAAATAAAATCAAATATTAGATGAAATACCAAGGTCATGGGTTTGATTACCAGGGAATGACAAATTCATAAATGAAAATAAAATAAAATAACTAACTAAAATAAAATAGCAGAGAATACAAAAATAAAATAAAATTCAAAATATTAACAAAAAAAGCACATATATAGTATAACAATATCAGAAAATTGAAGCATAAACTAGATGAGCGCAGAACTAGAGCAGAAGAGAAATGCAGAAAATAAGAGCAAGGGAGTGAATAAAACCTTTTTTATGTATAAAACATTTTCATGAACAGAAACAAAAGATATCTTGACGTCTGAAGGTCACACATGTTGAGTAAATACAGAACGACAGGACGACCAAACTTCTTATAATTATGTAGTTGCGTTTGTTTCTGGCCTTTAAACCTGCAGTGTGTTTGCGTTTCTCTCTCTCTCTCTCTCTCTCTCTCACACACACACACACACACACACACACACACACACCAGCTGTTACCAGCAGCTAAATTTATACTCTTTTAATTATCACTCTGTCTGTCTGAGAGCCGCGGGTCCATATGGATCTCGCTTGCTCAAACACTCGCCCTATTTCTCCATCCGTCTCTCACTCATTCTCTCACACTCCCTCGTTTCTCATTTCTGCTAATTATCCTGTGCCTTTATTGTTCTTTTGAGGATTTTCAGAGGATTGAGTGAGATCAGACGTCAGCCGTGTGTTTGGAGACAAAGCATCACCCATTTCACCATCGTTCAGGGCGATGTCACATTGAGATGAGATCTGATTGATTCCTGTGTTGACAGCAAAAAATAACGCTACTCCTGCGGCCATGTGTGTGTGTGTGTGTGTGTGTGTGTGTGTGCACGTGTGTGTGTGTGTGTGTGTGTGTGTGTGTGTGTGTGTGTGTGTGTGTGTGTGTGTGCGTGCAGAGCCTGGGGTCGGTAAGATGTTTTAATATTTCTGAAAAAGTCTCTCCTGCTCACCAAGACTGCATTTATTTGATCAAAAACACAGTAAAAATAGTGAAATATTATTACAATGTAAAACAGCTGTTTTCTATATAAATATCTTTTAAACTGTAATTTATTTCTGTGATGCGCAGCTGTATTTTCAGCATCATTACTGCAGTCTTCAGAGTCACATGATCTTCAGAAATCATTCTAATATACTGATTTGCTGCTCAAGAAACATTTCTGATTATTATCAATGTTGAAAACAGTCGTGCTGCACAATATTTTTGTGGAAACTGTGATGCATTTTATTTTTCAGGATTCACAGAAGAACAGAAATTTCAAAAGAACAGCATTTATTTGAAATAGAAATCTTTTGCAACATTATACGTGTCTTTACTGCAACTTTTGATCAATTTAATGCATCCTGGATGAATAAAAGTATTAATTTATTTTAAAATATATATTAATATAATGGATTAAAAAAGCTTCAATGAAAACGGCTCATTCTCATTCAATGTTTCTATTAGAAAACAATACTGCTTAGTGACACAAAGCAAAAGATCAGATAAATCACAACAAATGAATCACGCTCTGTAAAATAATAACACATCATAAATCTGAGTGAGTGTGACGTGAAGCGGTTGTGATGTTGTCTGGCGACTGTAAACAGTCCAGAATAACACGGCGTCTGCTGGACACGAGTGTCTCTTCAAAACTAAACGAGCCTCATGATAATTAATGAAGCTGTAAGACTGAATCACATCTGTTTACGGAGAGACTACAGTTCAAAAATGTAAAAAATGATTAAAAATAGTAAATGATGTTAATCTGAAAGTGTAAGAATGCAAACAGGTTTTCTGTAAGGGGTAGGTTTAGGGTCAGGGCTGGGTCAGGGGATACAAAATATCGCTTGTATAAATGTAATAGAAGTCTATGGAAAGTCCCCACAATTTACAGAAACAAACGTGTGTGTGTGTGTGTGTGTGTGTGTGTGTGTGTGTGTGTGTGTGTGTGTGTGTGTGTGTGTGTGTGTGTGTGTGAGTGAGTGAGTGAGTGAGTGAGTGTGTGTGTGTGTGTGTGTGTGTGTGTGTGTGTGTGTGTGTGTGTGTGTGTGCGTGTGAGTGTGTGAGTGTGAGTGTGCATGAATGTGTGTGCGTTTTTGTGACAAATGAGGACATAAATGTGTATAATGTCAAGGGTAAGACAAGTATTACGAGGAGAAGGTGACTTTTCAGGACATTACTCCATGTCCCCACTTTTCAAAACGCTTATAAATCACACAGAATGGAGTGTATTGAGAATCTGAAATAGCAGAAAGTGTCCTGTAAGGGGTAGGTTTAGGTGTAGGGTTGGTGTAGGACAATAGCACATACAGTAAGTACAGTATAAAAACCATTACGCCTATGAGAGTCCCCACTTTTCACAAAAACAAACATCTCGATGATGAAATTGAAAATCAGATAAAGAAAGCCTCCGCAGCCTTTGGCAGACTTCGATGTAAGGTCTTTCAAAATAAGCACCTTCAGTTGCCATCTATAGTTACCATCTATAAAGCTGACTGAATCACCACTCTTCTTTACAGCTGTGAAGCCTGGGTTATATATAGCCGCCGCCTAAGGTTGCTGGAGCGTTTCCATATAGGGTGTTTGCAGCGAATTTTGGGGATTACATGCTATGACCGTGTAGCCCATTTTGAAGTGCTTGCCAGGACAAACTGTAAGAACATGGAAGCCACAATCACTGAGCATCAATTGCGCTGGCTTGGGCACGTTATTGGGCGACCTCAAGATCGTTTGCCACGTCTATTCCTTTACGGTCAGCTCCATCAGGGCCGCCGTTCCTCAGGGGGTCCGAAAAACCGATATAAAGACCAACTTAAAACATTGTAGCCTAGCAACACCCTAGCAACCACCCAGAACAGTCTAGCAACACCCTAGTCACCAGAACATCCTAGCAACTCCCTAGCAACCACCTAGAACTGCCTAGAAACATCTTAGCAACCAGAACACCCTAGCAACCATCCAGAACAGCCTAGCAACTCCCTAGCAACCACCTAGAATTGCCTAGAAACATCTTAGCAACCAGAACACCCTAGCAACCATCCAGAACAGCCTAGCAACTCTCTAGCAACCATCCAGAACTGCCTAGCAACATCCTAGCAACCAGAACACCCTAGTAAAGTCCATCAGCGTCATCGTTCCTAAGGGGGTCTGAAAAAGCGATATAAAGACCAACTTAAAACATTGTTAAGAAAGTGCCAAATGAATCCCTCATGCCTGGAAGAATCAACAGCAAATCACAGCACCTGGAGGCAGCGTTGTCAAGCAGGAATAATGCAGCTGGAATCAGAGAGAAATAAAAGCACCCTAGCAACCACCCACAACAGCCTAGCAACACCCTAGCAACACCCTAGTGACCACCCAGAACACCCTAGCAAAATCCTAGCAACCAGAACACCCTAGTAATGTCCTAACAACCAGAACACCCTAGCAACATCTTAGCAACCACCAGAATACCCTAGCAACCACCCAGAATAGCCTAGGAACATCAGCGCTGTCACACAGGAAAAGTGCAGCTGGAATCAGAGAGAAATAAAAGGAAACAACAAAAAAGACTAAGGAGACACAGCCATGCCTGCCCCTACAAATTCTGACTTTATTTGTAATAAAATTTGTGGATAGGGCTCTATAGTCATCAAAGGATACACCGCAAATGTGGAAGAAGGTCATAATTGGATACAATGGACTACCAAGAGAGAGAGAGTTTGGGTGCGTTTAAAGTGTAGCGGCTGAGGTTTCTGTGTTTCAGATGTGGTTAACTGAAGATGTTTATGTAAGACTCTTGATTGCGTAACAGGCAGAGGAGGATCTGAACTATTCCTCATCTCTCAGACTCCACTTTCTGGGGGTTTGCATTCCCATCATCATCATCATCACAGCGCTGTTCTCCCATGATGCATCAGATCTGTGGGCTCTAATTAATACATTAATGAAATAACAGCCTGCGAGCGGCTGAGACTTCAGTCAGTGTTTGCTGCGGTTCGTAACGACACTCTACGGGATCAGCGCAGAACTCGCTCTCCAGAGATTCATAAATCAAGATGCATTTACTGGAGAAGCAAAATAACAGAAGATAAGAAGTATTGTTTCCAGAGAAACTGATCAAAATGAAGTGAGCTTATGATTAAAACAAGAATAAATATCTGCAGATGGAGTCAGAAAAAACATCTTTAAAACAGTGTTTCTCCAGCAACAGCCTAGTAACATCCTGGCAAACACCCACAACACCCTAGCAACCACCCAGAACACCCTAGCAACTTCCTAGAAACTATCCAGAACACCCTAGCAACTCCCTAGCAACCACCCAGAACTGCCTAGCAACATCCTAGCAACCAGAACACCCTAGCAACATCCTAGCTACCATCCAGAACACCCTAGCAATCATCCAGAACTGCCTAGCAACATCCTAGTAACGTCCTAACAAAAGAACACCCTAGCAACATCCTAGCTACCATCCAGAACACCCTAGCAACCATCCAGAACTGCCTAGCAACATCCTAGTAACGTCCTAACAAAAGAACACCCTAGCAACATCCTAGCTACCATCCAGAACACCCTAGCAACCATCCAGAACTGCCTAGCAACATCCTAGTAACGTCCTAACAACCAGAACACCCTAGCAACATCCTAGCTACCATCCAGAACACCCTAGCAACCATCCAGAACTGCCTAGCAACATCCTAGTAACGTCCTAACAACCAGAACACCCTATCAACATCCTAGCAACCACCCAGAACACCCTAGCAACCATCCAGAACTGCCTAGCAACATCCTAGCAATAACCCAGAACAGCCTAGCAACATCCTAGCAACCAGAACACCCTAATAATGTCCTAATAACCAGAGCAACATTCTAACAACCACCCAGAACACCCTAGCAACTTCCCAGAACTGCCTAGCAACATCCTAGCAACCACCGAGAGCACCGTAGAAACATCCTAGCAGTAACCCAAAAAAGCCTTGTTATGATTATATACAGCCTAGTTATAATGAAAACCGATAAACCGATCAGTTTTTGAAAGCAGGAGAAGATGCTCCAATCAGAGTGTTTTGACTAATTCATCTGAAACATTACAGTGAAGATCTAGATGACGGTTTGAAGAGCGTGATTTTTCATTTATTCAGTGCTAAACTGACTGAAGCGCTGCAGTATTTTTAGAGGACTCTCTGCTCTCTGAAGGCTGAATGTAAATGGCAGCAGATGTTTGGAGATCTCTCTGTGCTCATGCTAACGCCGTCCAGCGCTGACCTCTCTTCAAAGCCACACCGCCGCTGTTTGAAGGCTCTGTTTTACTCTGTTTGTCCTCAGGATATTCTGGGATGTTTGACTGTCTGATGATTTCCTGATTAGCGCTAGCACGTGTTCCTCAGGAGCCTCTCAGCACGCCTCTGCTAGCGGCGTCTTAAGGACTATAAAAAGGTTTGTGTCATTGTCAGAAAGCCTCCGAGAGCCTCATCTATTCAACAAGCATCAAAGATTCAACCTGAGGAGTTTCTCATGAGTCGCAGCTTCATATCACAGAAACACTTCATAATATTAATAATACATACACTTCATAATATTACTTCGACTGTTAGGGGAGTTTGTGTCCAACAAACCAAACAAATAAAAAGAAAAACTTTTGTTTGTAAAGCATTCACTAAATTATATTTATATATACACACACATATTTATATTAAGAAATCAATATTTATTCATTTATTTATTTACATAATATATCTGCCAACCCCAAGATTCTAGAGACTGAAAGTGGATCACACCGAGCACAAAAATATACAATAAAATATTAATTAATAAATATAAATAAAACGTCTGAAAAAAAAAGAGTAAATGCCCAGGTCATATTCTAAATAAATAAGTCCAGGTCATATTATAACAAACAAAAATAAACAAACAAATCCAGTATATATATATATATATATATATATATATATACATACATATAAGAGAGAGAGTGTGTGTGTGTGTGTGTGTGTGTGTGTGTGTGTGTGTGTGTGTGTGTGATATTTCTTCCCAAAATGATATATATATATATATATATATGTACTATCTGAAAAAAATTTAAATGTCCGGAGGATATCATAATAAATAAACAGTCTGAAAAAAAAAAACATAAATGTCTGTGTCATAAATAAATAATAGTCTGAACCCCCCCCCCCCCCCCCCCCCGCAAATGTCTGGGTCATATTAAATGTGTGTGTGTGTGTGTGTGTGTGTGTGAGTGCGTAATAAAATGTCATATTTCTTCCAAAAAAAAAAAAAAAACTGTCTAAAAAAAAAGTAAATGTCTAGAGCATGTTCTAAATAATAAATAAATAGTCTGGAAAAAGCCCAAAAGTAGAGGTCACCTGAGAAGACGCTGGGGATCTTGGAGAGGAAGCTCTTGACGGTGCGGATGGGAATCCCGCTCTTCTCGTCCTGCATGCGAGCGATGATATCCTCCATCTGCAGAGAGAGAGAGATCAGCCTGACGTCTGGAACAATCACAGTAATTACATGCTTCATAATTAGCCTCTATTCTCTGTAATTATGCTTAATTTCTGTGTGATTAAACACACTGTTGTACTCACATTTACTTCTCACTCTTGACAGCACAAACTCCCTCTAAACCCGCCACACAGCAGCGCAAACAAACACCATTAATATCCATAACCCACACATAAACCTCTCTAACATGTCCAGCTCATATTCACCCCAAAACCAAAACTATTATTATTATTAATAACAATATTTTGTTCAATTATAAAAATAAACAATTGCAATATCACTGTAAAGTATTATTATTATTACTATTATTAACATTGTTATTATTACTACTACAATTATCATCATCATCATCATCATAATTATTATTAATAATATTTTTTTATCCAACAATAAAAATTCAACAAATTAAAAATGAAATATCACTATCACTGTAAAGTACTTCAGAATTACTATTATTATTATTATTATTATTATTATTACAACTACTACCACTATCATCATCATCATTATTATTATTATTGCTATTAATATAATAATTTTTTTTTTATAACAACTGTACAATTACAATACTAATATTTATTTTTTATTTTTTCCTTTTGCTTTTAAATGTTAAACCACAGAGCTTTTATTTTGGCATAAACCCGCAGGGAAACTTGAAATTAACTTTAAAATTTACCTTTTTTTTTTTTTTTTTTTTAGGTGGCCCCAGAATGTTTTCCCAGGATTCATCATGTGTGTAAATCACTCTGCTCATGTTTGATGAAGGAGCTCTGACGTGTGGACGCAGACTAATGCTGCTGTGTGTGTGTGTGTGTGTGTGTGTGTGTGTGTGTGTGTGTGTGTGTGTGTGTGTGTGTGTGTGTGTGAGATATGACGGGATGACAGGGCTTTCTATGGATTTGTTTCCGCTTGTTTAAACTCTGACACTCCGGCTGAAAATCCCTCTTAATCTTCCAAAACAAAATGGCATTTGGGATGCTGAGAGACTCCAGCGGGGGGCGGAGTTAAGCCAGGAGCAGGTGTGAGGCTCTGATTGGCTGGCACTCCGCCGGATCGAGCCGTTTGATTGGTTTGGCCGACCGACACTCTCACACAAACAGAATCAAGCCAACAAACGTCAGATTCCCTTACGAAGATCTGAGAAGAGATGATGCCAACCCTCAAACAACATACAAAACCACCAAACATTGCTATGAGTTTGATCGCAGCATACAGTAATTGCTGTTAATAGTGTTCACCGTCTGTTTGATTACATGACATTACCTAACTGCCACCCTGGAGCACAAAACCAGTCATAAAGGTCAATTTTTGGAAATTGAGATTTATACATCATCTGAAATCTGAATAAATAATCTTTCCATTGATGTATGGTTTGTTGGACAATATTTGTCTGAGATACAACTATTTGAAAATAAAATAAAAAATCTAAATATTGGGAAATCACCTTTAAAGTTGTTCAAATTAAGTTCTTAGCAATGCATATAAAGTTGAACCAAGGTATTTAAAAAAAAAACGAACCTAAAGTTCTGCAACCTCACAACACACAGGCGTAGAGCGATGAGTGATCTCAGCCGGGCCAAACGTCACGATGAAGCTCACGGCTGTGATTCTGAGAGAAGAAAACTGACTCACTGAACCGCTCTCGACCCCGAGACCGAGTCCAGACTCCTCTCATCTCCATCAGCACTTCAGAAGAAGCTCCAGACGAGACCGAAACACAAGCACAGGATCCAGCTTCACACAGAAATCACAGGCTCACATCAGATTCACATCACAAACTTAACGTCAGTCTGGTGACTAAAACGCTTCAAAAACTCACCATACTGACGAAAGCAGAGAGCCGACAGAGTCTTACTCCGGGATATTAAAATTATTAGACAGTCTGATGACAGACAGAGAGGATCTTAGTCAAGCGCTGTGCTGGAATAATCCGGTGTCAGACTCTGCCATTCAACACATTTGGGGTTTTAACAGCATAAAACGTGTAAAAAAAAAAAATTAAATAAAAAAATCAGAGGGTTCAATTCCCAGGGTATGCAAAAACTGATATAAATAATAATAATAATAATAATTAATAGTAATAATAATTATAATAATATAAATGTGTTAATTTTTTTAAAATGTATTAACTATTTATTTTTAGTTATTTATTTGTGTTTTATTTGTATTTTATATGCATTCTCTGGAAATTAATCAAATCAAATAAATAAATAAATAATTAAAATGTAAAAGCTTAAACTTAATTAATTAAGCGTCGCTGCGTCTGCTGAATGCCTAAATGTAAATTTAAATAATGCAAACGGAATTACTTATATGCTAATGCATACGTGAAATGCATTTACGTATAAATCATACAGGACTTTATCCATCAGGAATTGATTTGAGTGTGAAATCAGCTGAAAATGAAAGCTCTGATGAAAGATTATAAAGACAAACATGTTTTTCTTTACAATAACGTCACTGGTGAGTCATTCACAATAATAGGAGGAACATGAATTCATGTTGACTGTACAGTGACTCCCACAATGGCATTTACTAAATTTACAGTAAATGTCACAGATGTGTGCGATCGTCCTCTGTCGCCCTCAAGCCCTCGTGTGCGTTAAAAGTGTCTCGACCAATCAGAGCGCAGACGGCGAGACCCTCGTTAAACCCACAGATGCACCTGAGAGTGACGCACAATCGCTGCTATAGCAAAAATTATATTATTTTATTATTATATTTACATTATTATTTTATTTATTAAACTTAATTTTTAGAATATACTGTTTCATGCTCAAATACTTCAACAGAAACAATTCATTAACACATTGTCTCAATTATAAAAGTTTTACCAGTAATACATAATCACATGATCAATTGAATTACATTTACATTTAGTCATTTAGCAAGACAATGGAAGCAATCAAAATCAACAAATTATTAATTCAATTAATAATTCAATTAACCCAAAATCAATTAATCTTTTTTCAACAAACATTCTTTCATTTTAGAGGCAATTTGTGTCTTTTTTTCTGTCATTTTTGCATAAATTTCCCCCCTTTATTAACCTTCACACAACACTCATTCTCTCTCGCTGACGTTTTTCTATTATCAAAGTTCATGAAAAGCATAATTTCCCATGTGAAAGTGGCCTTTCTGTGTGTCTCCCCGGAGGCAGCTTGTGCTAATTCACTCTAATCTTAGCTGTTTAATTAAGAATGAGGCTGATGGGCAGAGAAATCCAGCACTAACACAACCAACATGAGTTCCTGGTACAGGACGTCCCATTAAACCAGCGTCAGACGATATGCACAAACACACAGGTCTGCTCCTGTGCAATCAACCCGCTGATGCATTACAGACAGCAGAGAAAACAATGCAAAATGCAAATAACAAAACACGAATGACTGTATAATCATGCATAGTTCAGACAGCAAAATAAACAGACTTATCAACTTTGTTTGTAACATCCAATTCTCTTGCTTTCTATTAATATGTCTAATATTCAGGGGTGGATTTAGTGAATCGGGGGCCCCAGGCAAATATAGGAATACATTTGCACACATTTATCTAAATCAACCTTGAGGTTCCTCTTTTGTCGTGATGCTTGCTGCTGCACAATGGTGCCTCATAGTTGAGTCCAACGTTTCTACATTTTTCATGTACACGTTATAATGGGATTTTTTTCATTTACATTTAAATTTGCATTTATTCATTTAGCAGACACTTTTATTCTTTCATGTTGTAGACCACGAAATAGCAATTGATTTACTGTTCAGATACAAGTTTTAACATAAAAAAACAAAATAAATGATAAAATGATAAGCCTCACAACTGAACCTTTAAACCATTTTTTTTTTTAAAGAAAAGGGATGAGTCAGAAGTATAAATTATTATATTATTTAAAACGGGTTTATGTGGGTGGATTTTCGCATTGGTCTGAACAAAAACTGCAGACTGGATTATTGAAAATGCACATTCATTTGCTTTTGGAATGTCAGAAATATAGCGGTTTCCACGGTAACGGCTGTAAACAAAGCAGCGCTCAGCTCATAAATGATACTTCATCAGCTAAAATGAAAATATGCCATCGAAACATTTCTGAAGACAAGGTTTCTCAATCGATTAAAATGTTTAATGATTGTCATGCAAATCGCACATGTTCTAAATGTACCTTAAATGAATACTTTTCAAGTTTTTAATACTCTAATCAACATAAGCATGGACATATACGGATGCTTTATGCAATATATGTTTATTATTAGTGAAACCATAGTTAACATCGAGCAGTGATACTCAAATCTGGCTCGCGAGATCCACTTTCCTGCAGAGTTTAGCTCCGACCCGGACCAAACTCACCTACCTGTGATTCTCTAACGATCCTGAAGACGTTGATTAGCATGCTCAGGTGTGTTTGATCAGGGCTACAGCTAAACTCTGCAGGAAAGTGGATCTCGCGAGCCAGATTTGAGTATCACTGACATAGAGCATGAAGACTAGACAAAAGGTCATAGATGTTTTTCAAAGAACTTGTTCATGTCTATTAGAGACATGGAAAAAAAGGAACATAGAAATACCAGCTTCCTATTACTTCTCTTTCTTTGCACTGAGAAATTTACTGACACAAACACTTCTTCTGAACATGCAAAATGTACATTTATTATTACATTTGTTTGCCTCTCTGTGCCACATACTGTATTTTGCTGCAGCTAAATTCTCAATAAAACTGTTTTCATTGATAAATTTTACTGTTTCTGTTGTCAGACAACGGGATAAATATGAAATAGTGGCTTAAACGCAACCCATTAAGACTCAGCTCTCCCTTCCAAGATGTTAATCTGCACAAAAATCCTGATTTATAATCGTGCCGTCATCTGATAAAATCAAATAGGCTACACATAAGATAAAGACAATAGCTGTGCTGTGATTTCGGCTATACTTGCATGTAAAATTAGAGAAGCAACACATCTGTGTTTTAACTGAAAGCGCAGCTCCTTTAAGCCGCTCGCTGAACAGATCAAACAGAGAGAGAGGTGCGCGCTGGGACAGAGAGAACTCACGCTCGTGCGGCAGTCAGATTCAGATGCATAATATTTTCATTTGCTACAAGCAGGATACACAAGAAGCACGTTTAGACACGCAGACAGTGTCGTGGTAATAAACACCGTAAACAGCAACCGTTCACATGTCTGCGCTTAAAGATGCGCATCTCGTGTATGAAAAGCATTTTAGGGGTCCCTTGGCTTTTGGGGGCCCAAGGCAGTCACCTACCTTTGCCTAATGGGTAAGTCCACCCCTGATAATATAGTAATACAGCGCTTATCCCAGCTGCTAAATGACTTCTGC
>CM071949.1:30862500-30887500 GCA_036784905.1 Acrossocheilus fasciatus | reverse complement strand
CTTCAGGCTCAACACACACACACACACACACACACACACACACACACACACACACACACACACACACACACACACACACACACACACACACAGAATGACACTTCACAGCTCACATTAAACACTGCCAACACTACAGATACACACACACACACACACACACACACACACTCCATCAAGCACACACTGCAATAAGACATCAATCCTGAGTCACACTGAAAGTAGAAATAAATGAGACCTGTCAGACTCAGGTGTCATTGTGGATCTGCAGAGATTTTAGAAAGGTGCATCACTTACAACAACAGCCTTAAACAATGACTAATAACTACCTGCATTCAATCAGTAGATCACGGTGCTTGCAACACCAAGCTCAGGGGTCCGATTCCCAGAGAATGCATTAACTGATCAAATGCAATGTAAGTCACTTTGGATAAAAGCATCTTCCTAATGCATTAATGTAAATGTAAATAGATATTTGACTACTGGCACATGACGGAGCAGGTCACAAAGAGGATATTTGGAAACACTTCACTTAAAGCCTTTATTTATAATGCATTATAAAGGTATTCATATTCATGAAGTGTATGTTTTAATGCATTATATCTTTTTATAAATAACTGTAACCAAAGTTAAAATGCATTCTAATATTTAAAGGTTTTTGTGCCATTTTTAATGCATTATACTTTCTAAAGGTGTAACAATAAATAGATGACGTATTATAATGTATAACTGTGGAGATTATACAATGCATTATAAGGTGCATTACAAGCAGAATTAATGCAAGGCAAGTTTATTTATATAGCACATTTCATACACAATGGTAATTCAAAGTGCTTTACATAAAAGGAATTAAAATAATCATAAGAAAATGCAATAAAACTACTTTCATTATGCATTATACAGTATATAAAGGCTTTAAGTGTTAGCAAATGGCTCTTTAGTAACATGCACTGATAAATCAGCAGTCCTGTCACGTTTAGTAAGGGTTAGCCATGACATGTACGTGCCACGTTTGCCTATTTAACACATGACAGGAAATCATTCTCCTCAATTTAACAATGAGACTGAGAATTAGAAGCAGCATGCTGTAATTCTGTCTTTCATAGAATATTATTCTCATGGCCAATCAGCTTCAATAACTAGAAATCCTTGGAACGTACTACTACATTCACCGCACTACACATAAATACGAGGTATTACTGAGTTCAGCGGTGAAGAGTCAGATGCAGCTGTTTACAAAAATCACTGTAACACACCAGACTAGTAATAAAGTTCATTAGTGTACTAGAGTGTTACTGTATAATGCAACTGCAGAGTGTCACAGTAGTATAGTTCACTATAATACAACTAGTACACTTTAGTTTTACTGTAGTGTACTATAGTGTAATTCTATAGTGTACTACCACTATAGTGCAACTGTAACTGTATAGTGTAGTGCAAATGTATGTAATCATATAGTGTACTAACTGGACAGTATACTATAATATAACAGTTTAACTGTATAGTGCAAATGTATGTAATTATAAATGTATTATAGTGTAACTGTGGAGTGTAACTATTGTTGAATAGTGTACTAAACTGCAATTAGTGTACTATAGTGTAACTGTATAGTGTATTATAGTGTAACTGTGTAGTGTATTATAGTGTAACTGTGTGTAACTGTATAGTGTACTATAGTGTAACTGTGTGTAACTGTATAGTGTACTATAGTGTAACTGTGTGTAACTGTATAGTGTACTATAATGCAGCTGTAGTGTTTCTGTAAAGTGTAACTGTGTAACTGTACAGTGGACTATAGTGTAATTGTATAACTGTAATGTGTATTATACTGTAACTGTATAGTGTATTAAAGTGTAACTGTGTGTAACTGTATAGTGTATTACAGTGTAACTGTGTGTAACTGTATAGTGTCCTATAGTATAATTGTGTGTAACTGTATAGTGTATTATAGTGTAACTATATGGTGTATTATAGTGTAACTGTATAGTGTATTATAGTGTAACTATATGGTGTATTATAGTGTAACTGTGTGTAACTGTATAGTGTATTACAGTGTAACTGTATAGTGTCCTATAGTATAACGGTGCGTAACTGTATAGTGTATTATAGTGTAACTGTGTGTAACTGTATAGTGTCCTATAGTATAATGGTGCGTAACTGTATAGTGTATTATAGTGTAACTGTGTGTAACTGTATAGTGTCCTATAGTATAACGGTGCGTAACTGTATAGTGTATTATAATGTAACTTTGTGTAACTGTATAGTGTCTTATAGTATAACGGTGCGTAACTGTATAGTGTATTATAGTGTAACTGTATAGTGTCCTATAGTATAACGGTGCGTAACTGTATAGTGTATTATAGTGTAACTGTGTGTAATTGTATAGTGTCCTATAGTATAACGGTGTGTAACTGTATAGTGTATTATAGTGTAACTGTGTGTAACTGTATAGTGTCCTATAGTATAACGGTGCGTAACTGTATAGTGTATTATAGTGTAACTGTGTGTAACTGTATAGTGTCCTATAGTATAACGGTGCGTAACTGTATAGTGTATTATAGTGTAACTGTGTGTAACTGTATAGTGTCCTATAGTATAACGGTGCGTAACTGTATAGTGTATTATAGTGTAACTGTGTGTAACTGTATAGTGTCCTATAGTATAACGGTGCGTAACTGTATAGTGTATTATAGTGTAACTGTGTGTAACTGTATAGTGTCCTATAGTATAACGGTGCGTAACTGTATAGTGTATTATAGTGTAACTGTGTGTAACTGTATAGTGTCCTATAGTATAACGGTGCGTAACTGTATAGTGTATTATAGTGTAACTGTGTGTAACTGTATAGTGTCCTATAGTATAACGGTGCATAACTGTATAGTGTATTATAGTGTAACTGTGTAACTGTATAGTGTCCTATAGTATAACGGTGCGTAACTGTATAGTGTATTATAGTGTAACTGTGTGTAACTGTATAGTGTCCTATAGTATAACGGTGCGTAACTGTATAGTGTATTATAGTGTAACTGTGTGTAACTGTATAGTGTCCTATAGTATAACGGTGCGTAACTGTATAGTGTATTATAGTGTAACTGTGTAACTGTATAGTGTCCTATAGTATAACGGTGCGTAACTGTATAGTGTATTATAGTGTAACTGTGTGTAACTGTATAGTGTCCTATAGTATAACGGTGCGTAACTGTATAGTGTATTATAGTGTAACTGTGTGTAACTGTATAGTGTCCTATAGTATAACAGTGCGTAACTGTATAGTGTATTATAGTTTAAAGCCCACTTCACACCAAGAATGATAACTATAAAGATAACGATATTAGCATCCACATCAGCGAACGATATTCTAAGCACACGCGCGTCTGCCGCTTTAAATTCTCGAGCTCATTACAGCAGGAATGATTCTGATTGGCTCTCAAGTTTTTATCGTTCATCAGCTGGAAAAAATTTTTCTCAAAGTGATTCCAGTGGTGTGGACGCTGCTATTCTTTAATATTGAGAACGATTTTTAGAACTATATCTTTATCATTATCTTTATAGTTATCGTCCTTGGTGTGAACGGGCCTTAACTGTGTGTAACTCTATCGTGTACTACAGTGTAACTGTATGACAGTCTGATTCATGGATGACAAAGAACGCAGCAACTGGATGAATTAATATTGAACTGAATACAATCTGTTTTATAAACCATGAATCTTCTCCTCTTTTTGACTGATGTGTTTGCAGATTCTCCTTGATTTATCAGTGGGATTATTGATGAATTATTAGGCTGCATGTAAACACAGCTACTGTCCCTGAACCCTGAAACTCAAACAGCAAATAAACCAAACTGAGCTTCAAAGCAAAACTTCATCTGTGCGTTTACTGCAAACCAAGCGCTCGATCATTACAGTAGCACCAAACTCTAATCCTGCAGATCCAGATCGCGGGTTATTTGACACTTCGGCTCTCAGCGTGACTCAGGACTTCTGACACTTTTCACATTTTCTCTCTTTCTCTGTTTTCCTGACGGCACAGTGCGATGCATGCTGGGTAATCCGCTGAGAATGAAGAGAAATGCAAATGTCAGAACACAAGACGACACCCACAGTCCCACCACAGTAATCACACACACACACACACACACAAACACACTCACACTTTTGCTCACTCGTGCGTGCGTGTGTGTTTATGTCTGTTCCCATTTGACACTATGTGACTGGTTGTAATAGTGACCGTATTTGTAATATTTACAATCAGTGTGGTCAATCATTGATTTCAAAACAGTTAATAAAGTCAGACAATACAAAGCGGAATATACATCTTGTGTAAATCTAGTTAACTTACTACTAAGTGCCTACTAACAAAATATTTTATCAGAACAAATGTATTTAAAAGGCTTTCATGAACCCTAACCATAATGATGCATACAAAGTGAATTCATCTGTGTTAATATAAACAATGTGACTTCAGCATGAATTATGTATGCATAAAAAAATATATTTTTTAAACACATATATATATGTGTGTGTGTGTATATATATATATATATATTCATTATTTGAAATAAAATTAAACTTGATGAACTAAAATAAACTGAATTTAAAAAAAAAACTATATAGACATTAAAAATGACAAAAACACAGCAAAATTACAAAAATTAACTAAAATTAATAGGAAAATATAAAAATAAAAACCAATTTAAAATATTAATAAAAACTATAAAGTATGTTAATAAAGCTAAAATAGCATTGTTAACATGCAGGGGGCCTATACTATATTATATTTATTAGATATTATATTTTATTATGTAATACTATATTATGATAAAAATCTGTGCCAGTAATTTCTTGTTCTTATTTTCTCAGGAGGTATTCAAAAACTAAACTCTAAACTTCATCCCTCAGGGCTTTCAGTCCAGAAGTGTGCGATCGCTCTTTCATCGGCCCAAAGACAACACGTACCTGCTTCATCAAAGAATACTATTAGTCTGTAATACGGCGTATAATCGGCTGCTTGCGCTCCTCTGATTGAATATGCATGGCTGTCTTTGTGCTGGAGTGGCAATAAAAATATCCCTCGTTTGATGTATTATTCCTCCCGCGGAGGGTATTGATTAAGCGCTTTTCAAAGCGATCGGGAGAAATGTTACTCGCACAAATCGATTGCGATTCCCAGTCCTGCAAAACGGCCGCAGACGAAATCCCAGAGCGAGCGCCTACAGATCACTCTGATCCCTCCAACGGGAGAAAACACAGAAATAAAAGGACTGACGGAAACAGCTGATGCCAGAAAGAACATATATTGGTGGAGAGTCTTTTTACTTTGGGCATAAAGCAATAATTCATATAGAACTGTAAGGTCAAACCTGATTCTATTCTTGCAGACTTTAAAAAGGATGGTATATGGTTTAGGATGCATCCAATAATTCAGCTTTTACTATGAAGAAAACTAAGATAAAGGAAATTGACTGTTCAAAAGTTTGGGGTCAGTATGACAGAAATTAATACTTTTATTCATCAAGGACGCATTAAATTGATCAAAAGTGTCAGTAAAGACATTTATAATGTTACAAAATGTTTCCATTTCCAGTGAATCCTGAAAAATAAAATGCATCAGTTTCCACAAAAATATTGTGCAGCACAACTGTTTTCAACATTGATAATAATCAGAAATCAACGTATTAGAATGATTTCTGAAGATCATGTGACACTGAAGACTGCAGTAATGATGCTGAAAATACAGCTGCGCATCACAGAAATACATTACAGTTTAACACATATTCACACAGAAAACAGCTGTTTTAAATTCTAATAATATTTCACAATTTTCACAGTATTTTTGACCAAATAAATGCAGCCTTGGTGAGCAGAAGAGACTCTTTCAAAAACATTAAAAATCTTACTGACAACATTTTTTTTAATTTTAGGATACCTTTCACATTTCTGCTTTTAAACCCCTTTTTTCCTTTGAAATGTAATTTAGTAAAAGTTAAAGCATCCAGTTTCAACATTATACAAGTAAAAACAAAATCAAAACACCAAAATATGACAGATACGACATGGTGCTAGTTCTCACCAGAACACCATCTAAAAGATACATTTTAAAGTACTAATAATATTTAATTATTTAAGAGATTATCAGCTTGTCAGTATCTGCTTTATTTGTTATTAAGTGCACTGAACTGTCAGATGAAGGGACGGTGCTCGGCTGAAGGAATCTCTGATATGAATCAGAAGATGTTTTTAAACTCATGCAGTCCAGATTAACGCTCTAAACTGATCTATGGGCCGTTTTTCCAATCCATTAACACCTGACACTAATCTAAGAAGAGGTCTAGGTCGACCTGCTATCTATTTAATTATAATGAATTCAATCTCTGAAAATCAATCAGAATTTTCCAGCGCAGCTCGGCGGAGAGGAAACACAATGACTCACAGCGACTCTGAACTAGAGCTGGGAGATTTTTCTGATTTTATTGATTCATTCGAATGTAATGTTATGCCACGATTTTATTCTTATATTTTATATTATATATAAATATATTAAATATATAAACATAACATATGTTTCTTAAAAATATACATGCACCTGTTTGTATTTATATATACATAATAAATATACAATTAATTGCGATTAATCATTTGACAGCACTAGTTTTTTTTGTTTCGTACAACAACAGTGGCACTACGTAAACAAACTGGCGTTTAAAGGGTTAAAATTCTTCAAATGAATGGATTTTTTTTAGTTATGATCAGGACTGATGTTGGTAAAATGATTTATGTCAGTGAAAGTGGAAAAATATTATATATTAATATTTTTATGACTGTTTTTTGACGTACATTTTTGTTGTCTAAAGACCTAAGTGTAACTTTTTTTCAATTTACGCAGTACGCACAAGGGTTAAAACAAGTTTATACTATATTTGCCCTCTATTTCATGCATCTTTTCTGCAAAGATATTTCAAAGTAATCTGTTTTACATTTACAGCATGTTGAACTTCATGTGTGCTGCACTTGGAACAGAACTTTCTTTGGTTAATAAAGACAATGTCACTTGAATCATGTCGCAGTTACATTTTTAAGTTGACTATAGTATAGTATAGTATAGTATAGTATAGTATAGTATAGTATAGTATAGTATAGTATAGTATAGTATAGTCCTACAATGTTCAACAATATTATAATACAATTTTGCATACATCTTTGTAGCATAGTATGTGTGTATTTAGTTTTGCATAGTATAAAAGTATAATTTGTCATATAGTATAGTATAGTATAGTACAGTATAGTAGGATAATTTGTCGTATAGTATAGTGTAGTACAGTTCTACAATGTTATAATACTATTTTGCATAAACCTTTGTAGCATAGTATGTGTAGATTTAGTTTTGCATATAATTTCTCATATAATATAGTATGGTATAATATAGTAGCATAATTTGTCCTATATTATATTATAATATAGTATAGTAGTATGATTTGTCGTATAGTATAGTATAGTACAGTACAGTACAGTACGGTATATACCCAGGTGAAAAATAAGTACACTTCCATAATGTACTTAAAGTGCTCTATTTTCATGCACTAATTTTGTACTTAATACCCTAAAAATGATCCTTTAGTACTTCTTAAGTATTATTATAATATGATGATCTTATTATTATAATAAGATCATCTAATATTACATTATATTATAATATAGTATAGTAGTATGATTTGTCGTATAGTATGGCATAGTACAGTATAGTATGGTATAGTATAGTATAGTATATACCCAGGTGAAAAATAAGTACACTTCCATGTACTTAAAGTGCTCTATTTTCATGCACTAATTTTGTACTTAATACCCTAAAAATTATACTTTAGTACTTCTTAAGGTCAACTTAAGATCATCTAAGTGTACTCAACTGTGCTATTTTGAGACACCATGAATATGAACTAAAGTTACCAACATCTAAATTACCACTTGTAGTACACTTGTGTGTACTCGTGTATGAGAAATGGGTTCAAGTAGTATAGTATAGTATAGTATAGTATAGTATAGTATAGTATAGTTCTTAAATCAAAATGTAAAAATCGAGATTTTATTTTTCAGCATATCGCCCAGTCCTACTCTGAACTAAAGTTCTCAAACCCTGCTGATGCGGACAGCATTATGAGAACTGGACACAGATCTGGTCATTGTGAAGGTCAGAGATTTGAAGCACGGTGAGAGTCTCTCAGCTGAGACGACTTCAAACACATGATTAAGACGAGGACATCACACCGTCAACAAAAAAGCCACAAGAAGACCTGACATAACCACACACAATGCATTCTACTCAAAAATGCCTCAGTTCCATAAAAACTGTCAAGAAAAATCGCTCATCATATGTAATGCAAAAAATTATGTATTTTAAAGCTAGTAGAATCTGCCTGTAATTTATTCAGATTTTAAAATCATTATATACTACCGGTCAAAATCAGTTATATTAGTATCACTGTCACTGATACATTAATGCTTTCGACTGGTAATGATAGTATCACTGAGATACTGTTGCAGTTTTCATTCATATTTTGAGTAACTTAGCATTTTTATATTTCAGTTTTATTTTGATTAAAATTTTAGTAATTTTGCTGTGAGGGTTTTTTTATTGTTTAATTAGAGTTTCAGGTAACTATAATAACCTTGGTCAAAATTTTGGAATAATTAGGATTTTTAAAAAATGTTTTTAGTCTCAAACCGGAATAATGATGCTGAAAATTCAGCTTTGATCACAGGAATAAATTAAATTTTACAATAGATTCACATAGAAATCAGTTATTTTAAATTGTAATATTTTTGATTAAATAAATGCAGCCTTGGTGAGTATAAAATACTTCTAGTGTAAAATTACAATGAGAATTACAAACAGTAAAAATGCACTGTTAATAACTACTGATGGTCCTATAAATAGAATGTTTTTATGCAAAATCAGATTTTTTCTTTCTTAGGATTATGGTGTGAAATGTTGATTCATTGAAACATACTGTTAAATTCTGTCTTGTGGAAGCGCCGTGTGTCCTGATTCAACTAATCGGATGTAAGTACTTTCACATTTGCCTCTTGGGACATTATGAATTTGTAAATGAAGCTCTGTCAGTAATCTCCCATCGACCGATAAATCATTAACCGCAGCGACAATCCTCTCACAACACGAGACCCGAGCGATAAACCTGCAGGACTCGTGACTTAAACACACAGCTCATCTAAAACAGACACAAGAGTTCAGCAGAAGAATGAAGTCATTCTGCTTTGATTTGTATAATGTAATGTATTTCTGTGATGCGCAGCTGTATTTTCAGCATCATTACTGCAGTCTTCAGTGTCACATGATCTTCAGAAATCATTCTAATATACTGATTTACTGCTCAAGAAACATTTCTAATTATTATCAATGTTGGAAACAGTCGTGCTGCACAATATTTTTCTGGAAACTGTGATGCATTTTAATTTTCAGGATTCACAGATGAATAGAAAGTTCAAAAGAACAGCATTTATTTGAAATAGAAATCTTTTATAACATTATAAATGTTAAACACACACACTCCAAAGATATGAATGGTAGTATGCATAAATAGTGGTTTCTGCAGAAATATTAAGCAGCACAACTGTTTTAATACTCAGAAAGGTCTTTGCCGTCACACAGAAGTGAGCTGCTGTAGAATAAGGTCTGCAGAAACGATCGCAGAGCTTCAGAGCGGCTGTAAATAGCTTCCGTAAGTCACTCGGGGTAATGTGTTTATTAAATGGCAACTAAGTGAATCCCAGAGGAAAGCCGTCGCTCTCTCACGGTCTTCAGGAGCAGATCCGGCGACAGGCAGGTCCTCGGGCAAAATCTCTTTTTAAACACTTTAGTCTGTCGTATTTAAGTCGAGTGGTTCTGGGGTTTTGGCTCAAATCCCAATGCAACACATACATATTAATACATTAAAGCTGACCTCGACAGGCACTGCTCACATCGCTCATCGAGCTTTTCTGATGCATGGAAAAGGTTAATTAATTTACTTATTTCTTAATATCAGCAGCAAAGGCTGTTTTCATGTCAAAATCAGAGTAGCAGAAATTAAAATGAACATAATAGCAATACAACTTCAATAAATGGAGAAAATTATAATTAAATTTTTTTTTCAAAAATATTACAAATACAGCAATTATATAAGCTCTTTTAGTTTGATATTTGATAGAAAATCTAACATTTTTTTAAGGAGCCTTTTTAAAATGTCAATTAATGACATTTCTAAATGAAACCGTTGCCTAATATCATTTGAATTTTAGTTCAGATCAAATCTAAAGAGGTCGTGAATGCCACTGCACGATGAGTTTAAATGCAAAAACTACTGAAACACAGATTGAGAGCGCAGATCTCTGAATATAGAGCAGAGATGAACTACATCTCTAGAAACAACAAATGCATGAGAAAACGGGTCAGATCAGAGAGTTTAGCCCAGTAGCCTCACACGGTTTGGAGAAAAGCAGAACAGAAGGAGAGATCTGTCTCTAATGGACTCGTCAGTGCTGAGACTCGTCTGAAGCTAATTTAGGGTCATTTCCACTAGACTTTCATCACTATGCCTTTAAACTCTTAAAAGGCATCATTTATATCAGCGGTTCTCAACACTGTAAAACAATTACACCTATTGCAACTTAAAAACCTAAGTTCAGTCGCTATACAAGTCATTATATTTCAACTTAAATTACATTCAAACAAACATCAAGTTGAATTTCATATAACTTATTTAAAAAACTTATTTTGATGAGTTAAAGTTGCCATGATTTACTGATCATTTAATTTTTTTTTTTTTAACAGTAAACTGGTAGGTCACAATAATAAAATGATGAATATATTTTAACTTTACCTGAAGTTCAGCTAATTCATCTGTCACTTGTTACACACATTACACAGATGCCAATATGAACCAGTGTTATTTCAGTATCACTGAGATATAGTTTTTTAGTAATATTTTGATTTTATTTTTATATTTTCTGTTTTCATTTTATATTTGGTTAAAAAGTTTTTGTATTTTTCTTGTGTATTTTTGACTTTTTTTTTTTTTTTAATATATATATATATATATAATTTTCATTATTTTTATTTCAGTTTTGGTTGTAGTTAAGTACATCAAGATAAACTAAATACAAATATAAAATATAAAATATAAATAAAATATAAATACTAAATACAAGAAAAAAAAAAAAAAAAAAAATATATATATATATATATATATATATATATATATATTTTTTTTTTTTTTTTTTTTATTATTTTTTTTTTTTTTTTTAAATTTATTTATTTTTAATTATTTATTTTTATTCATAATTTTATGTAGTTTTCCACATATGTATATATGTGGAATGTATTTTATTTTATTTTTTTTCAGTTTAAGTTTTTTATTTCAACTTACAAAAATTGTTTTATGGTTTTAGTTTCATGCCCCCATCCTCAAACAAAACATTTTAACATCAAAAACATTTTTGTTCACTTTTGTACAGTACAAATTTGGGTCACCTATATGATATGAAAAGTAAAATCTCTCCTGAATCAAAACCAGTTGAGAATCGTTAACTGCAGTCAAGCAAATGTAAGTTATTGTAAGTTTTCACATAAAGTTAATTAGTTCCCAACAAATCCTCACAAAAGCTTCAGCATCACAGCAGGATGAACGATGACTCAAATATTTTTCTGGAAACTGTGATGCATTTTAATTTTCAGGATTCACAGATGAATAGAAAGTTCAAAAGAACAGCATTTATTTGAAATAGAAATCTTTTATAACATTATTATTTTATAACACTCCGCTGATCAGGAGTCAGTCCTCATATGTATTCTTAAAGTGGTGAATATGTAGAAGGAACTGTTCCAGAAGAGCTTAAAAGGATGAATATAGAGACGGAGTGTCTCGGGAAGGGTTAACATCAGACGGTCAGCATGTGGAAACTGCTAAAACCCCTTTCTGTAAAGCTCAGCCTCTAAATTCATACCCTTTGAAACATAAAATATTCAAGCTTGGAAAAGGAAAAAAAATCTACATAAGCCGTCCAACCTCACTAATCGACTAGAAAGCCACATATTTACATGCAGTCCTTATTCTGTTTATAACTGACTCGAATTCTGTCAAAACAACTAGTGATTTGCAATTAGTACCATTTACACGATGGTAGCACTGGATAAACCTGTTAAGACTTTACTGAGTTATATTAGATGAAGATGGTCCGTAAAAAATACATGTTTTTATGATTAATTTTCTATATGCGAAATCTGCATATTTCCATGTAGATCAGGCAGAATTCATGTAGTTAACAGAAAATAAAAACAGTCATGAGAAGTTAGCACCACATCGCTGCACCAAAAGCGCTGTAAAAGGACTATAGTAACGCCTCGTAAATGAAAGATACAGCTATATAAGTGTGATTTTGTGAAACTGTTGCTGTGCAGTAAATACACATGACTGGAGATGAATAGAGATGATGTGCAGCTTTCACTCACGGTTCTGGATGGACGTATTCATCATAACGTGTGTGTGCACATGTATCATAAACACAAACTCAATCAGCTCTCACTCACAGCAACTACACTCTTTGACCAACGACACACAGTCATACAAATATGAAAACAACGCACTCAGGTGCAGGTAAACAAGTACAGTTTAACTTTTTGTCAACAGCACTTACTACTGAAAGCTGAAGCTTTTTTTTCAGAATAGTGAGTTTATATCTCAGAACCACAAACACACAATACTGTCTTCATCTTCAACATCTATTGATTCAGCATCTAAAACCCAACAGTGTTTCTGCGCATCTTTCTTTACAATAAACGGCGTGATTTTGATCTTTTTTCTCATGCAAGGACATTCAGACAATTTAAATACATTTGAGGCCACTGTGATGTTTGTGCATAAGGACCATATCACTGTCATCTCTGACACACCTGAACGACAGCATCAATATGCCTGCAGTGGAAATGAGTTCAGAACCAGCGCTAGCCTGATGCCCAAAGTTTCACTTTTCTGCATGGCAAAGCAAACCAGAAATACACACACCAACGTACTTACAAAACCACCTACAAACATGGCAACGCAGACGAGGCGCTCGCCCACACACGCGTCAGTGATGAGCCATTAGCACACTTCACAAGAGCCCAAATATCATCCTGCAGGGAAAACACGCTGGTGCGCTTGTGTCGCCTCCAATTGTTCTACCAGTTAAGAGATCTAAAGCTTTGACCGGCACAATGAACACACGGTTAATCTAATGCTGTGACAGAGGACGCATGGAAGGACCAGGAGCCAAAGGCCTCGTCCAAACCGAACCAGAATCACTGATGGACAAACTGGGAATTCATCAATGACTGCGAGTGTGATGATGCCTTTATATAATAGGTCTGAAAACAAGGAGTTCAATTCAACATGAAACACTATGCACAACCCATTTCCATAATTTTCAAATTTGCATGATCTACTTCTATAATAGAAATATTTCTGAGTGAGAATTATACAACCCGAATTCTGGAAATGTTGGGATGTTTTTTTTAATTTGAATAAAGTGAAATCTAAAAGACTTTCAAATCACATGAGTCAATATTTTATTCACAATAGAACATAGATAACATAAATGTTTAAACTGAAGAAATTTTATGCACAAAATGAGCTCATTTCAAAGTTGATGCCTGCTACAGGTCTCAGAATAGTTGGGACGGGGGCATTTTTACCATGGGGTAGCATCTCCTCTTCTTTTCAACAGTTTGTTGTTTAATTTTTTGTTAAATGATGGCCAAATGTTCTCTGTAGGTGAAAGATCTGGACTGCAGGCATAACAATTCAGCATCCGGACTCTTCTACTACGAAGCCACGCTGTTGTAATAGCTGCAGTATGTGGTTTTGCATTGACCTGCTGAAATACACGTCATCTGGAGGGGAGCATATGTTGCTCTAAAACCTTTATATACCTTTCAGCATTCATAGTGCCTTCCAAAACAGCAAGCTGCCCATACCGTATGCACCCCCATACCATCAGAGATGCTGGCTTTTGAACTGAACACTGATAACACGCTGGAAGCTCTCCCTCCTCTTTAGCCCGGAGGACACGGCGTCTGTGATTTCCAACAAGAATGTCAAATTTGGACTCGTCAGTCCATTTTAAATGAGCCTTGGCCCACAGGACACAACGGCGCTTCTGGACCGTGTTGGAGAGCCTCTGCCCATCTTTACTTCTGAGAGCCTCTCTAAGACATCCCTTTTATGTTACAGATCTGGGCCCGTATTCTTAAAGATTCTAAGAATCCTCTCAGAGAGCTCCTAATTTAGCTTAAAAATTCCTAACTAGGAGTCTTAGCTTAAAAGTGATTCAGGAGCAATCTGAGAGCAACTCTGAGCGAGAAAAAGGCAAAAACTTTGATCTTAGTGAGGAGGCGGGGCTGACCCCGTTGCTAGCTAGAGTCTTTTGAAGACTGTGATTGGTTGGTTGTCCAAGAAGGAAATAAAAGAGCGCTTTTAAGAGTAGGGTTTATTTTAAGCCTTCACTTTGAAATTACAGGCGTGATGTTTCCTGTTTTACTGTACACTCTCTCTCTCACATACACACATTATATATATGTATATATATTCTTTATTTACCATGCCGTCATACTGAACGTATTTTATAGGAAATGAACCGGGACACAATAAGGTTCTGAAAGTGCTGTCAGGTGCAGACCCAAATCACCGCTGCTGCATAGTTGCATTTTTCCAGTTGCCAAATATGTTAATGTAGTGATTACGTCCATTTCTGGCGTTATGGCATTTCTGCGCGGTGTTGGAGATGTTAGCGCGTCTCTAATAAGATCGGTCACAAACATGATCCCTGCACCATCTAATTGTGTAGTGTCTTATTAACTCAGTCATGCATTGTGTGCAACACAATTCTTCTCCCTCTTCATGTTTCGTCCATTTTCTCCGCTGCTAAAGAAACTCTTAAGCCTCTTAAAAGTCCTCATCCGTACTCCTAACAACTGTGGACCTTAAGACCTCTTTTAAGGGTTAAGATGATTTCTGAATTACTTTTTTCTTTACTAGGATCTTTTCTTTAATTTTAATTTTAAGAATTTTCTTAGAGTTTTGTTACTAGGAGCAACTCTTAGCGCTAAGATTTTTCATGAATACGGGCCCTGATGTCAATTAACTTAATTAGTTGCTAGATGTTCTCCCAGCTGAATCTTTTCAAAATGTCTTGCTTTTTCAGCCCTTTGTTGCCCCGTGACAACTTTTTTGAGACCTGCAGCAGGCATCAAACTTGAAATGAGGTCATTTAGTGGATAAAAGTGTAAAATTTCTCTGTTTAAACATTTGTTATGTTATCTATGTTCTATTGTGAATAAAATATTGGCTCATGTGACACTTCCAGAATTTGGGTTGTATTTAGCAATACAAAAAGTAGAGCGAGACTTTGGAAACTGACTTGTAAAAGTGCCCTTTATATGTCAGGTAATGTAGGGAAACAGAAAGAGGACTTCAATGAGAAAGTTATTACATTTTGATGAAAGATTATGAAAATAACCATTTCTTTAAACTTGAAGTTAAGCTAATGTACAGAATAATGCTTGGAATAATAATTCTTGCAGAACAATATCAGGAATGTTCACCGCAACAAATTTATTTCATGTTGACTAATGTCAAGTTACTGATGTTTCAGACACAATATTGCAAGATATTTTATTTTACAATATGGTTCCATTTGTTAACTACAGTAATCAGCATGAACTAACAATGAAAAATACTTCTAAAGCATTTATTAATCTTAATCAAAAGTTGCATTTGTTAATATTATTTAACAGACCAGAACTGCCATAAAAAAAGATTAATAAATACTGAACCAAAATTGTTCATTGTTAGTTAGTTATTTAATGCATTAAGTAATGAGACTTTATTGTAATGTGTTACAGTTAATGCTTATCTTTTTTTAGGTTACCTTTTATTTGATTGTTTTACCCATTTTTGCTTTGTATTTTTTTATTCTTCTATTTTGCTGTGTAAAGTTCCTTGAGAAGCTACAATAAAGGTGCTATATAAAATAAAGGTTATTATTATTATGTTATCAAATTGGACTAAAAGTTACTGTCTTCACTCACACAGGGTATAACAACTTACCAAAAAAAAAAAAGAGATAATTTTGGCGCTTTTTAAAAAAAAAAAATCCTCTACATGGTTACACTTGTTGTGTCAAAAATTATCAGCCTCAGTATGTCTCTCATTACGCTATATTATTACCAAATCTTGAGTTCAATCTTTTTATCTTTCAGTTAGCACAGGTTTTGTATTGCTTTACGGAGCTGACTGATTGTAGGTCTCATTGATCTGAGCTCATTCACCTCACTTTTTGGTTTAAGTGAATATTGCCAAAATTATTCACAAAATTCACACCAAAACTGGTGCATAAGCTCAGATTGATGAGGCCTACGATCAATCAGCTCCAAAAAGAAATACAAAACCTGTAAAAAGACTGAATCTGAGATATGGAGATAATACAGCATAATGAGAGATTTACAAGCAATTTTTTAAAAGCCAGTCATTTTTGATAAGGAACACTAAATCAGGTAAGGACATTCAGCACAGCACAAGAGTTAATCAATAAAAATAATTCAAAAAGACACCAAAACCTGATGTTATCCGATATATCCTGGAACTGTCACACTTCCAATCAAATTAGTGGAACACAACTAGCAGTATAATAACACACCATCGTGAAACATGGCAGCTGTCAGAGTCTCTCAGCTCAAACACGATTTCACGTCCATCTGTGAGGATGACAGCAGCTCTGAGTGAGACATCAATACAACATCTGCACATCTGAAATAACACCTACAAACTCCAGCTCGTCATGTTTCAAAACCACACCGAGTTCAAAGCATGCTGAGATGAAGCCCGTTACTAATGAGGAGTAATTCTTACATTTCATTGCATGATGCATGAAGTTATTATAAAACACAAACAGCTTCAAACTGAAGTAGATTGAGCAGCTTTAGTCCTGCTTTATCGTCACTGAACACTGGTGAAAACTCATGGTGTCAAACGGTTCATGAAACGCCAACACACACATCCTGACTGAGCATCAAAAAGACCGACAGCTGCTGAAATTAAATCAGTGCACATCGATATGGAGTGATCGGAGCGATCTAATGCTGAGTGAGCAGGACTGTTCATGTCAGGAGATGATGGATCCACTTACTTTCCTGTAGACCAGCATGTTGGGAGACTCGTCAGCCACACCGTTACTGCTCTGAGCGCACGAGCTCGGCTGAGCCATACTGCAGCAGAGGAACGGATACTCCTGACCACAGACACAGAGAGAGAGACAGATTAGAGAGACAGACAGCTAGAACCAGAACAATAAATAGAAACAGTGAACGACACAACGACAATGAATGACAGACAGACAGACAGACAGACAGACAGATAGATAGATAGATAGATAGATAGATAGATAGATAGATAGATAGATAGATAGATAGATAGATAGATAGATAGATAGATAGATAGATAGATAGATATAATGACAGACAGACAGACAGACAGACAGACAGACAGACAGACAGATAGATAGATAGATAGATAGATAGATAGATAGATAGATAGATAGATAGATAGATAGATAGATAGATAGATAGATAGATAGATAGATAGAAATAATGACAGACAGACAGACAGACAGACAGGCAGATAGACAGATAGATAGATAGCATGATAAATATAAACAATGACAGACAGACAGATAGATAGATAGATAGATAGATAGATAGATAGATAGATAGATAGATAGATAGATAGATAGATATAAACAATGACAGACAGACAGACAGATAGACAACATGATAAATATAAACAATGACAGACAGACAGATAGATAGATAGCATGATAAATATAAACAATGACAGACAGACAAACAGACAGACAGACAGATAGATAGATATAAATAATGACAGACAGACAGACAGATAGATAGATAGATATAAACAATGACAGACAGACAGACAGACAGACAGACAGACAGACAGACAGATAGATAGATAGATAGATAGATAGATAGATAGATAGATAGATAGATAGATAGCATGATAAATATAAACAATGACAGACAGACAGACAGATAGACAGATAGATAGATATAAATAATGACAGACAGACAGACAGATAGATAGAAAGCATGATAAATATAAACAATGACAGACAGACAGACAGACAGAGAGATATAAACAATGAAAGACAGACAGACAGACAGACAGACAGACAGATAGATAGATAGATAGATAGATAGATAGATAGATAGATAGATAGATAGATAGATAGATAGATAGATAGATAGATAGATAGATAGAAACAATGACAGACAGACAGATAGATAGACGGATAGATAGATAGACATAGGCAGACAGACAGATAGATAGATAGATAGATAGATAGATAGATAGATAGATAGATAGATAGATAGATAGATAGATAGATAGATAGATAGATAGATAGAAACAATGACAGACAGACAGATAGACAGATAGATAGATAGACATAGATAGATAGACAGACAGACAGACAGACAGACAGATAGATAGACGGATAGATAGAGAGACAGACAGATAGATAGAGAGACAGACAGACAGAAAGATAGATAGATAGCATGATAAATATAAACAATGACAGACAGACAGACAGACAGACAGACAGATAGATAGACAGATAGATATAAACAATGAAAGACAGACAGACAGACAGACAGATAGATAGATAGATGATAGATAGATAGATAGATAGATAGATAGATAGATAGATAGATAGATAGAAACAATGACAGACAGACAGATAGATAGACGGATAGATAGACAGACAGACAGACAGACAGACAGACAGACAGACAGACAGATAGATAGAAACAATGACAGACAGACAGATAGACGGATAGATAGATAGACAGACAGACAGATAGATAGATAGATAGATAGATAGATAGATAGATAGATAGATAGATAGATAGATAGATAGATAGATAGATAGAAACAATGACAGACAGACAGATAGATAGACGGATAGATAGATAGACATAGATAGATAGACAGACAGACAGACAGCATGATAAATATAAACAATGACAGACAGACAGACAGACAGACAGATAGATAGATATAAACAATGACAGACAGACAGACAGATAGATAGATAGATAGATAGAAACAATGACAGATAGACGGATAGATAGATAGACATAGATAGATAGATAGATAGATAGATAGATAGACAGACAGACAGACAGATAGCATGATAAATATAAACAATGACAGACAGACAGACAGACAGACAGATAGATAGATAGATAGATAGATAGATAGATAGATAGATAGATAGATAGATAGATAGATAGATAGATAGATAGATAGATAGACAGACAGACAGACAGACAGACAGATAGCATGATAAATATAAACAATGACAGACAGACAGACAGATAGATAGATGGATATAAACAATGACAGACAGACAGACAGACAGATAACATGATAAATATAAACAATGACAGACAGACAGATAGATAGATGGATAGATAGATAGACGTAGATAGACAGACAGATAGATAGATAGATAGATAGATAGATAGATAGATAGATAGATAGATAGATAGATATACACAATGACAGACAGACAGACAGACAGACAGACAGATAGATAGACAGATAGATAGATAGATAGATAGATAGATAGATAGATAGATAGATAGATAGATAGATAGATAGATAGATAGATAGATAGATAGATAGATAGATAGATCACATGATAAATATAAACAATGACAGACAGACAGACAGATAATTACATAATGACAGAGAGACAGTTTAATGGATAGACTGATAGATAAACAGAACGACAGACAGACAGAGATGCTACAGCTTTTATGAATACACAATAACACCAGATCCTAATGAAGACATTAACGGAATGAGGACCTCGGAATCTCACCGCACCGCACCGATGTGATGATGATGATGATGGAGTCGCTCAGTAATACCTCCACACACACACACACACACAGAGAGAGAGAGAGAGAGAGAGAGAGAGAGAGAGAGAGAGAGACACACACACACACACACACACACACACAGACAGAGAGAGAGAGAGAGAGAGAGAGAGAGAGAGAGAGAGAGAGAGAGAGAGAGAGAGAGACACACACACACACACACACACACACACACACACACAGACAGAGAGACAGACAACGCGCCTCGACGCGCGGCCTGGAGGAGATGACTGAGGACGCGACGCACTTTGACGGATGAGAAGAAGGAATAAACACGCGTTTACCTCGCACGATCGCGCCGCGTCGCTCCTCCGTCCGCGTGGGTTCGCGCAGGGCAGTGCGTCAGCTGGCGGTCGCGCTGAAGGGGCAGTTATTCATTGGAAACGGTGAGTTATTTGCCCCTCGGTGTCACAACTATCGCTTTCCTCTCCTCCAGCGAGCGGCGGCGCGCAAATCTCACAACTAGAGCGTGAACGCGCAGGGTCCGCGGCCAATCACACGCGCGCTCCCGCTGTCCACGAGAGCGCGCTCCGCGTCACACATTTCATTACATTACACTGCACAGAGCACACACACAATATGATCATCTGCAGACTGTTTATTATGTGTAATTTAGTATTTTTTTAGTAGGCTACTTTTTAATCTACTTGTACACAAATATACACAATTTGCAAAACAATTTCACAAACAATTACAAATAAACAGCAAATAACAGTGCTTTTTTTAAGTACAAAAACTGAAATAGTATTATCTTGTAAAACGTACTTCAAAAATCGTTGTTTTATTTACTACTATGAAAAATTATTCTTAAGTGCATGCATGCACAGGACTATATTGCACTGCATTATTTCGTATGACGAATTTTATTGTAGTTTTATTTTCTTTCCTTATTCATTTTTATGTTCTTAAATTATTTAAGTTGATTTTTAACTATATGTCTTATATATATATATATATATATATATATATATATATATATATATATATATATATATATATATATATATATATATATATTTCTTTACTAAAGCACGTTGAACTATGTAGCCTACCTGTGAAAAATGCTATTTTTGAAAGTCCAATTTTGGGGTTTCACAATCATAAAGTACTAAATAATTCATAAAGCTGTAAGTGTAAGCTAAATGGTACAGATAACATTTTTTTTTTTGGCTAAAAGGAAATGTAACTAACATTTAAAACACATGTGACAACTTACCCCGATTTGACATTTATGAAAAATACAGTTCAACCTTTCAAATAAAATCAACCTTTTCTTAGCCTGACTTTATTCTGTTCAACCGTTAATCATATTGGGTTTTAGCTTAAGCCAGAATTCACTGATATTATTCTAGAAAGTCTTAACTAAATGTTTGATATAATATACAAAACCACTGATAGAAAATACAAGCTTTTCTAACTCAGAACACAGTCTAAATGGTTTAGTATTATATAACACACTCTAATATAACAGAGGGCACAGCAATCCTCTAATGTCATATATTAGGAGAAGGCAGTCTAATCAGACTGTTTATTGCAATAAAAGGGCGAGAAAACTGCAGCAGATAATAATGAACACCCGCGGGGTTTGAGAGGAGAAGGTTACTGCTCTTCACAGAGCTGCTCATTACATGCAACATGTTTACAGCACACAGGACAAACACACTATCACACTAATGATTTCATCAAGTGACGGAAATGTTAAATGTGTTTCCTCCCTCACAGTCCATCAGTGTTGGGTTTAAACGAATAGTGACCCAAAAATGCAAGAAAACCTGCTGTAAATGTGCTCACCTTCAGGTCATCAGAGATCAGGATGGGTTTGTAGAAATGTGTCTCTGCAGTGAATGGGTGCCGTCAGAATGATGAGAGATTGTTTCAGCTTTTGTCTTCTCCAGATGTTAACTGATGGACTGGAGTGCTGTGGATTATTGTGATGTTTTTATCAGACTCTCATTCTGACGGCACCCATTCACTCCATGAAGAAACAAAATCATCTCGGATGAACTGAGAGTGAACACATTTTCATTTTTCTATGAACTGTTCCATTAACTGTTGTAGTCTCAAACATTATAAACCACATCATCTCAGAAATCCAGCCTCATTTTTAAAATGTGATGTAAGTAAAGTTTTATTTACTTAATAACCTACTCACCGAACCTTAAAACACACTTAACGCAAAAGAGTCTTACAGGATCGTCTGACTAATGTGAAATGGACACTAAAAGGCTGCAAGAGACGATATGCAGATCGATTCTGTTCCAGAAATAAACTTTAAATGTTGATTTATCTGGCGTTCTCTCTATATGGAGACTACAGGTCAGCGTTGGGCTTCACTCACAAACCGCAGGATGATGTTTAGCTGCTCTGACATTCGCTCGTCTCAGGTAACCTTCATTAGTTTTCTGCTAGAGATGATTGAATCTCATTAGCAGAAGTCAGTCAATATGTGCCTCTGGCGTCTGTGTGTTCAGCACCTGCAGTCACTTACAAAACATAATTCATTAGTGATAAATCAATAGCGGATTATTTATGATAGTTATCATTAAATATATGTAGGGGCAAGTTGTCACGCTTTTACTGCGGTGAATATTTCTCAGGGTGGGTTTATTTTTAAAGGTCTCGACTACAATATAACCATATCTTTATGGTACAATAAAAATATACAGCCGTTTGAACACATGTTGAGCTATAGTGGGGCATGTTGTCACAATGGGCCACTAAACGACCTGCAGAATTTAATCAGTAAAACAGCTATGAAGTGCAAACAATTCAAGAAACTGGAAAAATATCACTCCACTGTTTATCAATTAAAAGACTGAAAACAGGACAACATGCCCCAATCTGACATTTATGAAAAATACATCACAGTTCAAGCTGTGGATGACTCTCGATGTCAGGGAAGTTTTACTGTGCTTCCTTCTTTATTCAAGATCTCAAACCAAATATTGTTGTATTATTTATATACTATTATACACTGGGGGGGAAAATTGCTAGTAAATTTCACAAATAATTACAAAGAAATGGCAAGTAACATTAAACATTAAATTTTAAAGTAGAAAAGTGAAAGTTGTTTTTGTTTTTTTGTTTTTGTAAAACTTACTCCAATGATTTTTATTATTATTTTATTATTATTATTATTATTTTTTTAAATATACATACAAAGAGAGCATATAAAGATACAGACTATAACAACACACAACAAGCTGTGTACAAATATATATATATATATATATATATATATATATATATATATATATATATATATATAAACAAAATGACTCCAATGATTTTTTAAATAATTTACAACTTCAGAAAAAATTATAGTATTTAGTACTATTTTGAACCATCTTTTATTTTTATATATTTTCATTTTAATTTCAGTTTAAGTTTTAGTAATGTTGTAATGTGCTTTTCATTTTTAGATTATAGCTTTAAAATATAGCTTTAATTTTTTAATTCAGTTTTAGTCATTTCAACTTTTTGAAAAAAAAAACAATTACTTGTTTTTCAAGTAATATTTATATTTTATTTTATTTCAATTACTGAAAATGATTTTAAATACTTGTAGTTTTTAGTTAGCAATAACAACAGTGTCTCAAATTCACAAAAAAAATATATGAATAAATCAAATAAGTGACAGAAATATATAAAATATGATGATATTGGACTGTTAGTCTGAAGGATAGTAATATTCACAAAATATTCTACACTCTCAGAAAAAAAGGTACAATTTCAAAAGTACACCTTTGAACCTAAAGAGTGTATATTTGTATCTTAAAAGTACACATAAAAGGTACAAAAGTGTGCCTTTTAAAAAGGTACAGCTCCAGTGACAGCTTTAAAAGCAATATACAGAACCGCTGTTTGTGTCACTGGAACAAGATAGATAGAAACAAACCGTGTGACCACTTCCCCTTGTGACAACTAGCCCCGGTCTGCTGAGCGTGGTCAGAGGAGCAGCTGTGTCTCATTATACACTGATCTGGAGCCTGCGGAGCGCCACATGTCACTCGCCTCTCTCCTGCGTCTCTAGGTAACACCCGTCTCCTGAAGGAGCTTCTCTCCTGTCGTGACCATATGCCGCTCTGACCCCCGCCGCCCCGCGGCATGCTGGGAATGAACTCACACAGACATTAACATGCCAGTCAGGAAGCAGAAGAGCAGGTGAAATGCCAGAGATGAGTTCAGGAAGATCCACTTCTGAGAGCATCATCATCATCATCTTCATCATCATCAGCGCTTCAGAGGAAACCCGGGGGTTATTATAGTTCACCAAAAATAAAATACAATAATAAATGCTAATTATATTTGGGATTGTCTGAAAATATTTACATCTTGGCAAGGGGTGAAGGCTGAGATTATGAAAATTCTGCATATAGTCTTTTACTCCCTTGTTTTTCTCGCATGAAGGGATACTCCAGGATTTATGTAATAAAAACCAGAGATATATATTTCATATACTCTTATTAAGTGCAAGAAAAACCAAAACTTGAATCTATTTATAAAACCTGTTTCTATGTATCTGGACTCAATGAAAACCTTGTTTTATTCCCTGTTGTATGATTTGTTGTATGTGTCTTCGTTCTGTATTATTATTATTATTATTTCTCTTTTTCTTTGAGTCACTGCTGCGTTCAAGGAATGATTAGTTCATTGTTTGTAATTTGCTTTAATGTATAAAACTAAAGTAACTAAAAATTAACTTAGATTTTAGTTGCCAAAGCAACACTTCTCATTTAGTTTAACTTGATGTACTAAAATAACTAAAACTATAAATAAAATTAATAAAAACTATAAAGACATCAAATACTAATAATAACAAAAACACACAACAAAAATTCCAAACGTTTAACTAAAATGCAAATATAACTCATTTTTAAATATTCATCTATATAACAGTAATTTGGAAATGAAAGGAAATGCAAAAAATATATATATTTTTTTTTTTTCTTTATATTAC
>CM071949.1:30830000-30855000 GCA_036784905.1 Acrossocheilus fasciatus | reverse complement strand
GTGTGTGTGTGTGTGTGTGTGTGTGTGTGTGAGTACGTGAGAGTGTGTGTGTGTGTGTGTGTGTGTGTGTGTGTGTACTGGTTTTTGTGGTTTACGCGGACAAAATTTGTATAATAACATGTGTATGACAGAGGTATTACAATTTGAAGGTGGTTTATGAGGACACTGCCTATGACCCCGTAATTCAAAAGGCTTAAAAGACATACTAAATGGTGTTTTGTTTTAAATCTAAAAGTGCCTGTAGTTTCCTGTAAGGGGTAGGTTTAGGTGTAGGGTTGGTGTAGGACAATAGAATATACGCTCTGTCCAGTAGAAGAAGCATTACGCCTATGGAGAGTCCCCACAAGGATAGCAAACCAGACGTGTGTGTGTGTGTGTGTGTGTGTGTGTGTGTGTGTGTGTAACCTGGCTCTTGTTGACGTGGTCGTTGGGGTGAACCGGGTCTTTGCTGCCCAGTTTTCCTCCCAGAATCTCGATGGCTCTGTTACTGATCACCTCATTGACGTTCATGTTAGTCTGCGTTCCGGATCCTGTTTGCCAAACCACCAGCGGGAAATGATCATCCAGCTTCCCAGCAGCCACCTGGGAACGACAACACACACCAAACACAGATCGATGCGATCTCAGTGAAATCAAGCGAAAACACAATGTGATCAAAGAAATGAGTGATGTGTGGAGTCTTCTGTGTTTGTAACAGTGTTACTTAGTATCACAGAGACACTGCTACAGTTTCATTAATATTTAGAATAATTTGAATATGTTCCTGTATCATTTTAATTTTAAAGTTTTAGTAAATATGTTTTTTTGTTTGTTTTGTTTATTATTCGTCTGTAGTATTTTTTATATCAGATTTAGTTTTAGTTATTTTAGTGCATCATTAAACTAAATGAAAATGAGAATTTTTTTCATGTTTTATTTAACATTTATTTTAATTCAAGTAACCAAAATTTTGGGAAATTTAGTAAATGAAAGTTAATTTTTAGTTAAATATATCAATCCTGGTTTGCAATTCTCATTAGATTTGCATCGTTGCAAAAAATACTACCATAACTTATATTTATTTCCCTTTTAAATAAGGATTAATACATTAATACATAAACATTAATAAAAATGAAATCACCTCATCAGCAGCTTTTATGATGGCGTCTGCAATCTTTGGGTCCAGACCGTAATCTTTATTCACGTCTGCAGCAGCTTTCTTCAGGATACCAAAGGCTTTGATGACTTGAATCTACAGGAAGAGGAATTATTCTCACCGTTCTGCACTGTTACAGATCATAAACGCACATTAATAAGCGTAATGTGTGTGTTTCTCACTGGCATTCTCTCCGTGGCTCCTCCGATCTTGAAGTTCATGGTTGATCTGACAGTTTGAGCTCCATAATATTTATCAGAAGGAACTTTGAGCTCTCCGAACGTGTCCCTCTCGATCCTGAACGACTCTGAACTGGCCTGAAACGACAAAATATAGATCATATCTGATATATATGTGTCCCTGCAGCACAGCAGCAGTCATAAGCAGCACAGCTATATCTGTAGCAATAGCCAACAATACACTGTATGAGTCAAAATTATACATTTTTCTTTTATGCCAAAAATCATTAGGATATTAAGATCATGTTCCATGAAGATATTTTGTAAACTTCCTACCGTAAATATATCAAAACTTCATTTTTGATTAGTAATATGCATTGCTAAGAACTTCATTTGAACAACTTTAAAGGCGATTTTCTCAATATTTAGATTTTTTTTGCACCCTCAGATTCCAGATTTTCAAATAGTTGCAGATATTGTCCAACAAACCATACATCAATGGAAATTTTATTTATTCAGATTATTTATAAAATCTCAATTTCAAAAAATTGACCCTTATGACTGATCAGAATCCAATACTCATGTTTCTAAATCACTGTAAATCACACTTTCAGCCCTCAGAAAAACAACTCAGCTGTATTTAAGCGCAAATACACACTTATGAAGTTATGAAATACATATATGAATGATGCGTGTGATTTCTGAGGGCTTCAGAAGAGTGTTATTAAACATGAAGGTCATTGGCCCGTCGGTGCGGCTAACAGCGCACTAAACACCGCAAAAACAGCGCGATTTTACCATTCTGAGCGGCCTGAGCTGGACTCCCGGCGCCGGGCAGATGTTCCGGAGGCTGCTGGATCTCTGCGCGGCCCACAGCTTCGACAGATCCGCGCTGAAGCGCTGCAGGTTCCGTGTGGAGCGATACATGGCGACCGGGGGCGGAACTAGTTTCTCACCAACCAGAGACGAGAATCAGGGGGCGGACACTTATTAGTGGAACACAACACGTCCATTGTTACAGGAGGGACACAATTACCGGCGACACGCGTGGAATTAAAAACAAAATAAGCGCTTTTAGTGACCCGCATCATGTCTCTCATTTGTCAGATATTATGTTTGAAAATAATTAGTTATTATGTTTCGCTAAAGGACTTCAGTCGTGGAGTTCAAGAGCGGAGCACACAGCTGTTACTTTTCTCAACGCTTTTCAGGATTGACCAATCACAGCCGACTGTTGATATGACTGGATGCTTCGCTTTATATAATCATTTTATATATAAATGGACCACAAAACCAGTCATAAGGGTCAATTTTTTTGCAATTGACATTTTTACATCATCTGAAAGCTGAATAAATAGCTTTCCATTGATGTATGGTTTGTTAGGATCAGACAATATTTGTCTGAGATACAACTATTTGAAAATCTGGAATCTGAGGGTGCAAAAAAATCTAAATATTGAGAAAATCACCTTTAAAGTTGTTCAAATGAAGTTCTTAACAATGCATATTGCACAAAAAAAAAAAAGTTAAATTCAATATATTTTTTAAAATTCATGCCAAACGACGTACATTATTTTATGAATAATTATTATTTATACAATTTCGTAATTTTAGTGACTTTTAACTATTCAAAGATGTTTTTTATTTTATATTTTATAGCCATCAGAGACAAAACATAGAAATCATAGTTTACCAAAACTGACGGATTAAATTGATTATTATTGAATCTTTTTTTTTTAAATCACTTCACTGCTCCGTATTTGTCTATTATCATTATTTTTATTATTATTACGAAGATAATTATTCAAAAACATGCATAACCCTACGTTATTTCTACATTTATACACCGCATCCACCAGATGGTGACAACATTCAACAAATGAAGCCCAGAATCCAGAGCCTTGAGACGCACAAGAAGAACAAATGCGTTTTGATGAACGTTCTCGGAACGTTTTAGCAACGTTTTCTAATGGTTATGAGCAAACGTTCTTCCAGTAACCTTAATAGAACGTTCATTTAGTTAAGTTTGGTCTCCGGTCTTTAATAATGATCTCAAAACGTTAGCACAAAAACAGAATTCATGAAACTTTAGCTGGATATTCGTCGAGCGTTTTTTAAATGTTACACTTGCTTCAGAACGTTCAGAGAACATTCAAATGTAACATTCCATAATGTTCGGCAAATGATCAAATGGAATGTTCATTTAACCTTCACACAACCAGGAAAAACTTCTTTTTTCTTCTTTTTAAATGATGTTTTGAACGTTAGCTGGGAAGATGTTCATGTTTTACTAATAAAACCTTGGAGTGTTTGGCTTTTCTCATGATATTTTAGGCCTGAACGCTTGTTGATGATTGTGTGTTTGTTCTGTCAGCAGTTGTTTGAGATGATGTGAATGCTAATGATGATAAGTGTTCCTGTCACACATCATTATCTGTTTCCTACTCGGTTTTCAGCTCTATTCGACTCTAATCAGCTGCTAATTGAAACTAACCGTGATCGATAGCGCCGAACGACTCTGATAAGAAGTGATCAGATCGGACTTTTCTTATCAAATGACTGTAAATGACGAAATTATAGTAAGTGCTACTGGAAAACTGAAGACCTGGGCTCGAATGAAGCTTTACGAGCGCATTTCTGTTCTCTGAGTAACGAGGAAAAGATGAAAGTTCGCCGTTATTGACGCGTTTAATCAAACATTCCGCGTCAGGAGCGCCTCGGTGTTTCTCAAGGCCATGATCTGCTGCTTCAGTGTGAATGTGATGGAGTTTGTCCAGAATGAGCTCGACACGAGGCGCCACGACTGTGACAGCGGATCAATTAACTGCAATGATTGGCAAAGCGCAAATATTAGCTGTTCCCAGATCAGCCTTTCATGTATGACAGGGTTTCATCTGCAGATAAACGCACAGGTGATATTAGTCTTATTTATCTGCGAAAGATCTGCAGAGAGCTTCAATCAGACTGTGAGTAGATCAATGCGCTCCTGTGATGAGTCTTTAATTCATTACAAATCACTTAATTGTATGTAGCTGATGATAACTGACTTGAAATGTTTTAAATAAACCCGAATCTGGATGTTCTGGTGTGCCTATAGAGCAAAACATATAATTTTTTTTTTTTTCTGGCCAAATATATATTTTAAATAGAGCCTAGGCCTATATATATATTTGTAAACGGTGAAGCTCAATTAAATACCATATGTTTTTTAAATAGAAAATATATTTGGTTTTAACCTTCAGATATCAAAATATAGGCCTATTTCGTCATCATTATAATCATTATAATCATTATTATTATTTGCGCTTTGCTGATTTTTATTCAGATGTGTTATGTTCACACGTGTTATATAGACAACAAAGTTTTTCATCAATGGTGACATTTTATTAAAATATATAGGACAAATATATTTTTAAATGCTTTAAAAATATATTTATATTTTAAATATATATATATATATATATATATATATATATATATATAAAGACCAACAAATATATTGGTAGATTTTTTTTTTACATAGGCCCGTTTTGAACATATATAGCAAATGTATATTCTTAACCTTTTCTTAGATTTTGAAATGTATTTTAAAAATATAGCTTGAAAATGTGTGTTAGGTATACGAACATTTAACCAACTTTTTCCCGTTAATTTTTTATATCAAAATGCTTTGATTGCCAGTGAATGTGTTTATTTTTTTAAAGTCATTTCTTAAAAGTTTTGGCTACACAAAAACTACTGAATATTGCCAAATAGATATTAATTAAATACAAGATCATATTCTATTTGTATTTTATTTTTTAATTTTTTTTTAGTAATGACAATGCTAAAAAATGCTACTCGTTAATATTTCGTGACTTTATTTTTATTAATCCATTGCACAAAATAGCATATAAATAAAATCACAAAATCTTTACTATACAAACATAACCGGAATATAATCTGAATAAAGTCATAACATCTTTGTTTTTATCCATTTAACTTCTATTGATTTTATTCATTATTCATTTCTATAATTAATCCTATTAATTTCTACAATTTCAACTCGCTTTTTCATAAATACAGTTTACTGGATTTCACTTTAATTAAAAATTTAAGCAAGTTGTTTTAAACTTGTTACAATTCCACTTGTTAACGGGTTTGTAATTATTACTATTTTTGATTAGCAATGTATAATGTCATGAAACGCTATTAAATTAGGCTTTTGGTTTAGTAACGTGAAAGTGAGATTGAATCATGCAGCTTCACGGTTGTGTGTTTAATCCAGGTGCATCCTGACTTTCCTCCTCCTCAGGTTTCTTCTTTCTTCTCCTTCATCTCATTCTTCTCAGAGAGCCAATCAGAGCTCGCGTACCTGCAGGAAGTTTGACCCGTTATTCTCCTCCCTCGTAAAACATCATCACCTCCCTCACTAGTGACCTCCCGCTTTCGCTCATCGCAACCTGACGAACTGCATGGAAGCAGAAGTCACCAGAGGTTCTCCAGCCATGCAGTTCCAGCCCTCGCACGCTCCGTTTTACGCGCCGACGCCCGCGCCGCCCGCTCACCCGACGCCCTTCTACATCGAGGACATTCTGGGCAGAAACGCGTCCGCGCCTGGCCCGGTGGCGCCCACGCCGACCCTGCCGTCTCCAAACTCGTCGTTCACCAGTCTGATCCCGTCTTACCGGACCCCGATCTACGAGCCCACGCCGATCCACCCGGTTCTGTCGCAGCAGGCGCTCGCTTACGCGTCCATCTACCCGTTCCAGCGAGACTTTACGCACGCGCTGATCCGCCACGACCCGCTGGGTGAGAGCCAGACTCATTTCTGTCCTGTTTGGATCTAAACCAGAGCTGCTGAAGAGCCTGGTCTCATGAAAATGCGTATCAATAGCACGATTTTCAGTTTCTATTTGACGTCCTATTTATACATAGACTTTGGCGTGCATATGACACGCACCTACCCCACACACCTAATCCTAAGCATTGCGTGTCATATGCACGCCAAAGTCGATTTCTGCGTATAAACAGCACGCCAAACAGCACCAGAAACTCGTGCTACTGATACGCACTTTACCCTAGCAAGCTCTGTCGCTACATGCGGCGCTACTTTTACAAAAGTTACTTTTTTGTACCTTTTTGCCACTCTTAAAAACAAAGGTTCTTTATAGGCATCAGTGGTTCTATGAACAACACTGAATATCCGTGAAACCTTTCAAATGTTCTTTATAGTCGAAAAAGTTCCTTTGGATGTTCTTCAAAATGGTTCTTTTAGGAACCGTTCACTGGTAGGTTCTTTTGGGAACCAAAAATTGTTCTTCTATGGCATCACTGCGAAAACACCCTTTCGGAACCTTTATTATTAAGAGTGTAAAGGGTGCGTATTAGGGCCTTAAAGCTATATTAGTGTCTAAAAGGCTAAATTAGTGTAAGATTACTGTCCTGGTGATAGATTTTGTACCTTTTTTCTGAGAGTGGTTGAGGCTTTCTTTCAATACTAAACGAGATTAAAATCTCCCTGCTGAAAAAAAAAACAGTAGAACCCTGCCCAAAACACAATAGAAAATGTAATGGTTTTAATGGTTATAATGGGACTTGCATTGGTTTTAATGGAAACTATAATGGTGTCTATGTGATGGATTCTATTGGTGGGGTGTTAAATCCTATTGGAAAAATTAATTTTGCAATGGTTTTAAAGCTAATGGTTTATAAAGGTATCTTAATGGAAAGCATTGGAATTTCTGTGATGGTTTCTATTGGGCTTCTATTGTTGTTTTTTTTGGCAGGGGTGACTCCACATCAACTCAAAATCTGTTTTATTAAGTCGGTTAAGTCTGATAGAAATGTGTGTGTGTCTAAAAGTGAAAGTTAAATTGTGAAATTGTGCCTAAAAGTTGGTGTGATTTAGACATAGAAAGCTGAGCTTCATGAGGTCTGTTTACCAACAGCTCATGTGGTTAATAATATCAACCAGACTGACCCGAAGAGGAAGCTCCTCTCGATTTCGAAACTTCAGCTCAAAGCGCATTTCTGTGAACCTGCTGCTGTAATCGAGCGTGAATTCGGATCGTGCTCCAGATGCTGGGCTCTCAGGAAGCGTGTTTGGGTGAGGAAGACTCCGCTTATCTTCCTCACATGTTGTCGGTCTGAGGTTCAAACTGCCTGTGCTCAGCAAGCCCTGACCCTTTCCGTTCATTCCGGAAATCTTGAGCTCTCGATAGGAGTAAATGTGCTTTCAGAAGCTGTGAGATGTTTTCCTGGAGCAGGACTCGTGCACGCTGCTGATTATTTTATCCACATCCTCAATACACACATATTCAGGAAACACTCGACTTCTGATAGCCGGGATCCGTTTTTTTACGGATTGTTCGTTTCCTTTCATTGGGCTGAACCTTTTTAACTGCTAAAACAACTCTACACACCTCTCAGAACTTAATAATGACTCTAAACGCACGCTTCAACTAATGCATGCTTTTTTAAACAGAGATTCGAGATCAGTTTTATTATTGCAAATACGATTTGTATTAATAGATGATAGCCTAATACATTTATATTTAATAACATATTCATATCTTTATTAATGCCTTATAAAGTCAAAAGGAAATCACAATTCTGCCAAGTTTATTACACCATTTGAATTTCATACTGTTAAATAAAATAGTTTTATGGATTGCAAGGCTAACTGAGAATATGTTATATAGGTGTTGTACACAAAATATAAAGTTTTTCTTTAAATGTGACACGTAAATGTATTTTCTTGGATTGAAATACATGGAGGACAAAATATATTCCTAAATGCTTTTTAAAAATATAATTATATTTTTAAAATATATTTTCAGAAAATGGCCAAATGGGTAGAAAATATATTATAAACGCAATGCGTAATACATAAACATATATGTTTTTGGCTATACACTGAAAAAAAAAAAAAATTAAGGTAAGTGGTCGCAAACAATTTATTTTAGCTACATTTATTTAAAAAAAAAATATGTTGAAAGTTAGTCAACTAAATTTGTTTATTTAAATGTAGCTAAAATAAATTGATTGCAACCACTTACCTTTAAAAAATTGAGTAAATTCAATGAATCGTTTTTTTTCAGTGATATGTTTACGTTTTTATTTTATTTCGTTTTTACGCTGTTTAGGCCTATATATATATATGCTTAGGCCTATATATATATATATATATATAGGCTATATATACGTTTTAATTGACTGCATTACTCGCCGTTTCTTTGTTTCTTTGCAATATATATTTTAAAAACGGATGATTTCCTAAAGGTCTCAGCACGTGTCCATGTGAAGGTGATGGATCGGGTTTCTGCAGGCGGGATGAATCGCAGTTTCCTCTGTGTTTGTGAGGGGATTAGACGGATGTTCACCCCATTCACCAGATTAACCAACAGGAAACACATTGACGGAAATTTTGCCATAGTCCTTCTGCTCATAAACTCCAGCTTTCAGCGGATGTTCGAGCTGACAGACAGACAGAGAGATTCCGACAAACCAAACACATTATTCACCTTCAGCCTGAAGATCTGCAGGAGTCAAACTCGCTCTTTATATGCGCGTTTATTCTTGATGAGATCATCACGTGTTTGCACTATGCAGAAATCGACTTTGGCGTGCATATGATACGCAGTATTCAAGTGCATGCGACACGGAATTTGTTGGCGTGCATATGATAAGCATCTACCCCACAACCCTAATCCTACCCATTGCGTGTCATATGCACGCCAAAGTTAATTTCTGCGTTTCTATAGTACGCCGCACATAAAGTGCATAAAGTCGTGCGACTGACACGCACTTATTCATGTGTTTTCTGACGTCTGTTCTGCAGGTAAACCTCTGCTGTGGACGCCGTTCATCCAGCGGCCGCTGCACAAGAGGAAAGGCGGACAGGTTCGCTTCTCCAACGACCAGACCATCGAGCTGGAGAAGAAGTTCGAGACCCAGAAGTATCTGTCTCCTCCGGAGAGAAAGAGGCTCGCCAAGATGCTGCAGCTCAGCGAGAGACAGGCGAGTCAACGAGACGACACGAGCCGCGCTTTCACTCTCTTCATCAGCCAAACATGTTTGACTCTTTATGTCTTCTGCAGGTGAAAACGTGGTTCCAGAACCGTCGGGCGAAATGGAGGCGATTGAAACAGGTCAGAATCTGCTTTATTTTACTATTGTAATAATTATAGCTACTGAATCATAAGCTATGTGTTATTATAGCCTAACTATCCTAAATAGGCCTAATAATCAGAATTTCTGATGTTTCGTTTTAACACTGAAAAAAATGATTAATTGAATTTACTCAATTTTTTTTAAGGTAAGTGGTTGCGATCAATTTATTTTAGCTACATTTAAATAAACAAATTTAGTTGACAAACTTTCAACATATATTTTTTTAAATAAATGTAGCTAAAATAAATTGTTTGCGACCACTTACCTTAATTTTGTTTTTTTTTCAGTGTATAGCCAAAAACATATATGTTTATGTATTACGCATTGCGTTTATAATATATTTTCTACCCATTTGGCCATTTTCTGAAAATATATTTTAAAAATATAATTATATTTTTAAAAAGCATTTAGGAATATATTTTGTCCTCCATGTATTTCAATCTAAGAAAATACATTTACGTGTCACATTTAAAGAAAAACTTTATATTTATAAAAAAAATGATTCATTGAATTTACTCAATTTTTTTAAGGTAAGTGGTTGCGATCAATTTATTTTAGCTACATTTAAATAAACAAATTTAGTTGACAAACTTTCAACATATTTTTTTTAAATAAATGTAGCTAAAATAAATTGTTTGCGACCACTTACCTTAAAAAATGTTTTCAGTGTACAGCAAACACAACTAAAACAACCAAAACACGGATCATGAACGAAAAGAAAAATGCACGGTACAAATAAATATATTTTTATGAAGGTTTCCCACTTTTAAGAAAAACAGCTTTTTATTGTTGTATTATTTTATTTTGTTATTTTATTACGATACAAATTATTTTTCGAAGTTAAATTGAGATTAGTTTATTGCAGCGCGTTTTACAAGAAAATACTATTTCGGTCTTTTACAAAATTTCGCGTTTAATTTAATGCGTTACTCGCCGTTTCTTTGTTTTTGTGAAATTTATTTGAGATTTCTGGGTGAAAATCGTTTTTTACACCTAGCCTATTTATTTGTTTGTTATTTAATTATCCTGTTAATTCGTTTTGATCGCTGCTTTATAACAACGCAGTAAATAAATAAATAAATCAGTAAAAAAATAGAAACACGAAAATAAAGTTTAAAACTTTTTATTTTATTTTAATGCATTAAAATAACTGTACTATAGGACTGTATCATGTTTTTAAAACATTCTTAAAAGAAACATTTATTTTACAATATTTTAATAATTTCCTGAATATTAAATTCTAAATAATAGGCCTATTTTATAATAGGTTATAATATTAATATAGCCTACTGTTTATAATTCCTAGAAAATCTCTATAATATTTATAATCTCTTTTTTTAAGTAAAAAAATAAATAAATAGAAAATGAAATTCACGCCGGCAAATAAATAAACGCCGCTAACAACATTTGATATTGACACGATTGTGTGATGTCGCTGTTGAAACAGGAGAACCCTCCGAGCAGTAAGAGAGATGTGGAGGACTCTGGCGAGCAGAGAAACTCGGACAGATCGAGTCCAGACGTGATGCAGGAGTCTGAGGAGTCTGAGGATTCGGATCAGGAGCTGGACATCGAGGAGGATCCGCAGTTCTCCATCAACCCTCAGCTATGAGCCCCTGATCTCAGCACTGTACATACTGTATCATACTGTACATTTAGTAGCGCAATTAACTTAATGGATGTGTAGATTTCAATCCAAACCTGTATCTGGTGTCTCGTGGGAAATTGTGTAAATATTTTGTGTCAGTCAATAAACAATATTTTGGGGATAACATATCTGTCTAATTTGGCTTTTTAATGCATAATTGTGCCTCATTCATATTTCTAAAAGATGAAGGTTTTGTTATTTACACATTCAAAGTGATTTGATTCATGATTAGAGCAGTTACAGTTTTTTTTTCAGCTGCTTGCACACATTTTTCAAAACTTTGCCTCTTTTTTTCAAAACTTCACACACAAATCCAAGAATTGCACACAAAATGCAAAATGCCTCGCATCTCTTGCAAAACGAAGCAATGCATTCAAAATATCACAAACACGTCAAATATAATTTGAAGGAATTGTACTTTTTTTACAGGTGTTTTACCAGTATTTTGAATTTTACTCTTCATTGCATTGTGTTTTAGAGTAAACAGAAATGCCTGTAACATTAATGGGTGACGTTGTGTGTAATGAGCTGTTTTTTTACAGTGTAGAGCAGAAATGCACATGATTCTTAAGCAGGTCTTGTGGATGTTTGCATCTTGTTCCACCGGTTTTACAGTTTTTTTTCAGCTGCTTGCACACATTTTTGAAACTATGCCTCTTTTTTTCAAAACTTTACACACAAATCCAAGAATTGCACACAAAATGCAAAATGCCTCACATCTCTCGCAAAACAAAGCAATGCATTCAAAATATCACAAACATGTCTCAAAAGCAAACATTTGCAAACACCTTCCTGTTAGATTTGTGTGTGTAATTAGAGAGCTGTGTGTTGTGTTTTCTGAAATTGAAAAGGCTGAGAATCAGTGTCTGGTTTTGTAGATCTGGCGTGTGCTTCTGCTGTTTGAGTGAAGCTTTCAGAAACTGAAAGATTTTGTGCAGATGTTGTTTCCTTTAATCTGCTGTGATGAAGAATGAGCGTTTGTGTTATTAGCTTTATCAGTGTTATTAGTCCTTTATCTGCTGATTCACAATGCTCTCATCACAGCAGATGATCTGTTAGTCATTAAAATCAATTAAACTCTATCACTTCCTGAATGAAACAACAGCACAGTTTGAGATCTGGAGCTCGGCGATCTGCTCTCGATCAGCGGCGGTTTCTGCTTCAGCTTATCGCTTCCAACAAGACAAACAGGCCTGAGTTTGTGCTAATGCTGTAGTTAATGATTGGACAGAGAGAGGATCCTGGGCGATGAATCACGGCGTTCTGTGCATCTGAGAGAGTTCAACAGCCCCGCAGCGGTGAGAGTTTGCTCCAAAACCAACACCATGAGCATCGATTCGGCCTGAATTGAGAAATGCTTCACAAATCGTGATTCTGAAAAAAACTGCATGTGAACTGAACCTCTGACCGCAGGCCCAAACACATCAGAAATCCGTGTCTTTACCTCTGAAAAATGAAGGGTTTTTAATAGGTTCCACGAAGAACCTTTGAAGCTTTCGAATGCACTGAAGGTTCTTTTGAAATATTCTTCACACTCATGGTTCTTTCAAGAATTGAGGTTCTTCGAGGGAACAAAAACACTTCTTCTATGGCTTCACTGCAAAACATGCTTTTGCATCTTTACATGCACAAAGCCTCTTAAAAAGTCTATATTTTTTGCCACTAAAACTTTAGATTCATTCATGTTGTGTTGTGTTCTGGTCATTTTGATGTGGAGAGGATTTTGTTTTTCCTGAAAATGCTAAAAATGTGATCACGTTGGACTTAAACCTGAAAATAAAAGATCATTTATGTACTTTTCTTGTTATTTTTTATTGAAAAGCAAACAGTGCATGACTTGAGTGAACAATGAGGCCTGAGTGATATTTTCCTTGATACACTTATGGTGTAAAAAATAGCTTGTAAATATCTCTCACTGTGCTTATCAGCATATCTCAGATTCAATCTTAGCTCTTCATCGATTTTTGTTTTTTTTTCCTTTTAAATTAGCACAGGTTTGATTGATTGTAGATCTCATTGAGCTCATGCACTGAGTGAAAAAGCATTATTTGTGGATTATTTTTAGTCAAAACTGGTGAATAAGCTCAGATCAAAGAGGCCAATGACCAATCAGTTCCACTATAGCATGAGGAGAGATTTACAAGCAATTTTTAAAAAGGCCTGTCATTATAAATAAAGTGAAAAAAGAACTATTTGTAAATAATTTTGGCGATATTCAGTCAATAACCTGGTGCATGAGCTCAGATCAATGAGGCAATCGATCAGAATCCAAGATTTGGTGATAATAGAAACATAACAAGAAATTTATAAGCTGTTTTTTTGTAGGTCGGTCATTTTTGACCAGGACCAGCTCAAAAGCTTTTCTGACTAATAAAGATCATGGCTTTTCTGAAGAAACTCTAAATCTGAGACAAAAGTTACAGTTCATTAAAACAAAACTGTCTCTTGAGCTAGAAAAGAGAAAATATTCAAATAAGAATGTTTTGCTAACATTCTCATTCAAATATGAAAATCTCATTTCTCTATTTGTTCTCTGAAACATCTTGATTATGCGAATGTTAAAGAAACATTTTGCAAACATTAGGGGAACGTTACATTAGAATGTTCTCTGATGTAAAATAGTAACATGCGACATGAGACAAAGATCTAACTGTTTTTGAAAAATGTAACATTCTGAGAACATTCTCACTCTGACGGAACGTTCCATTAACACTAACTGACAACGTTGCATGGGTTAATACCAATATATCACTCCAAACTCAATCTGTTGGGCAAAAAGCGCCCTATCCTCACGAAACCCCCCTGACTGAGTATTTATGATCTGGAGCTGTGCTCACGTTTACAGAAGTCATTATTTTACAGCGCAGACAGTGAAGCAGAAAGTCTGACGGCGATATAAAAGCTCCATCTCCAGCTGAATTAGCCCTAATTGAAGAGCAAACAGCACACTTGAGTGAACAATGAGGCCTGAGTGATGTTTTCCTGGGCTGCCGGAGGAATCTTCTCCTCACCTGAAGGCCGCGAGCGCTGCTCGTTACGGACGGCGAGGGTCTCTTTGACGACAAATGCTCAAATATTGACCCGCCAGCCTGAGATACGTCCAGTGGCTCTGATAGTTTAATTGACAACAACTCTTGCTTCATCAGATCAATTAGCGCGGCTCTTTCAGGCCTGTTAGCTCTCGTTACAGCGCTGCCATGTGTGTGTTTAAAACTCCAATCAGTCTTTTCCATGATGGCAGAGATTCTGGCCTCTTAATGGCTTGTTTGTTCCTTTTTGCTCGGGCAAACCTGCAGATTGCTTTTATGCGCGGCCGTGAACGAGCTTGTGAGACACGGCCTGATTTATTCATCCTGTGACTTAATGATTCGTGATAACAAGGCTTCCATTAAAGATCCTGGATGCAGTGATTAGGCCTTTCCAGAGCAATTAGACTCTTCCTCTCAGCGTTTAAAGACGGAACAGAGAGTGAGCGTTTACTAGCCTTTGATCAGATCTAATATGAACTAATGAAGATCATCTCACTGCAGAACTGCACAGTGAAATCAGTCCATTATCACTGCAAGGCAGATCATTTCACTCACTATCAATCCAGCTAACATTGTGACAAGGTTCTCTCAAGGTTACAAACAAACATTCTTCCACTAAGTTATCTGGTCTTCAATAATATTGACAAAATATACACACACATAAAAAAACAAAACAAATATATTTATATACATGCTTAATGGAACTTTTTTTTCTGAAACATTTTAGTCACATATGGCAAAAAAAAAAAAAATATATATATATATATTTTTAAATGTATTTCAAAATATGCAAAAAGAGCCAAAAAATGTTCTAAATCTGTCTAAAGATTGGAAATGTATTTTCTTGCCCCTGAAATACATTTTGAAATATATTTTGGTATATGATGGCTAAAATTTAAAAAGCATTTAATTTAACTTTATTGTTTGCAACATATATTTAATATATATTTAAAATATATTTTGGCCAAAAAAAAATAAATAAAAAAATTTGCAATGAGTGGTTGGATGTACGTGTAATATTTTCAAATGTTACTGCTTGTTTCAAAACATTCAACAGGAACATCCCCGTAATGTTTGCAAAATGATAAAATGGAATGTTCCCTCAGTGTTTGCATAACTTTTTTAAAAACTGGACATCTTGAACGGTCAGAGAACATTCAGAAACAATGTTTTTAAAACATTTGTGTGTGTGTGTGTGTGTGTGTGTGTCAGACCACTGTGCTCCTTTCCTTTCTGTGCTCCAGTAATATATAGTTTTCTCCAGTGGTTTGAGTTGTTGGTGTTTACAGTGTCAGTGTGTGAAGCGCCCTGCAGTCGTCTGCGCTCGTCTGCTCAGTGCAAACACACACTGCTCATTAATTTATCAGCCTTAGATAAATGGTGTTCATGTGCTCAAGGTCGAGCGTCACACACGTGTTCATGCACACACACACACACACACACACACACACACACACACACACACACACACACACACACACACACACACACACACATTCCTCAGTCACCAGGTTAAACTTCACACTACAACTTATGAGGCTGTTTGAGTTTCGGAAGTTAAAAACATTTCTATGCTACTTTATTGTGACATTTTTTAATTTCTTTTGCAAAAGCAGCAAATACAAAGTCTTGTCTCAAATGGCACATTTCTGCTGGTCATGCAGCTCTAACTACAGCGTTACATCAGCGCGGGTTTACTAGGAAGAGGACAGCGAGGGCGGCAGCTGAAACAGGGCATTCATTCAAAGGGTCACAGAGACTGAAAAACAACAGTCTGACTGATTTGGTGCAATAAAATGAAATAAAAGGCTAATTTATTTACATATTTCATTTTCATACACAATGGTATTTCAAATTTTCAAAAATAGTAAAAATAATCAAATATAAAATAAATAATAAACAAATATTAATAAAAATGTAATAGTGTAGGATAAAAACAATGAAAGAAATAAAAATGTAAGGAATTAATTGAAATGGAATAAAGGAATAAAAAATGAATTAAAATGGAATAAAATACATTAAAAGGAGGATAAGAGGCATACATAAAAGCACAAGAAGAGTAAAATAAAATAAAATAAAAATAACAAATAAAATAAAATTAATTTAATTTAATTTACATTTCTTAAATGTGAAAAGCAGATCAACAGGTCCATATTTATAAACTGATAAACTGGCCAATTAAAATGAAATAAAGGATAAATTAAAATGAAACGTAAGGTACTTTAAATGAGGTATAAGAGGCACACACAAAAGCACATGAAAAACAAAATAAAATGTAATTAAATTAAATATAATGACTTAATACGTCTAGGGCAGAGAAATAAAAATATGAAAAGCAGATCTTAACAGATCCATATTTCTTTGAAATATTGATAAACTGTTTAATTAAAATAAGGGGCCCACATAAAAGCACAAGAAGCAAAATATGTTTAAAATAAAATGTTATGAGTCCTTTAGTATTCTCAAGCATTTTGTCCAAGAAACAAAAAATATGAAAAGCAAATCTATGTTTTTCTAAAATCTAGTTAAATTCATACGCACTCAAAAGTGTTGTAGTGGATATCAGTTAATATGATGAAATATTTCTTTGAATACAGTAACGAACGATCAGGAGATGAGCGAGTGTGTGTGTGTATGAGTGTGTGTGTGTGTGTGTGTGTGTGTGAGTGTGAAAAGGAAGCCAGATAAACCCATATCTGTCATAAATGTCTCCTTTCACACAATACTGTCACACACTCACACTCACTCACACACACACACACACACACACACACACACACACACACACACACACACACACACACACACACAGGCGCTGATGGAACGCAGTGACAGCTTGACTCTTATCTCAGGTGTGTGTCGGCATACGGATGAAACCATGATCATGAGCTCAGCAGATCAGGCCGTATTGATCAGCGGGAGTTTTATGACAGAAATCAGTTCAGTGATCCAGACGAGCTCAGTAAACACACACACACCACTGTAAAAGCAACCAGATTCAGAACACGGCCGTGTGTGTCCAAGAACACCATCTGTTTGCTTTACAGACAGAGTCAACAGCGCAAAAGAGACAGAAATACAAAAACACACAACAGCTGAAACCATCACAGAAACAATCGAGACGGTATTTTAAGGGCTCATAGAAAGACTTCAGTAATGCAGCACTGATGTTTGATTGATAAAAAACACTATAAATATACTTTCTATTCAGATGAACTTAGAATATTGACACTAATTAAAGATATAGTATTTTACAAAAGTAATTGTATAAACTCTGTTTTATATTAGGGAATATATGTTCTGTGACATTCTGCTTCATTTTAATTCAAATCTGAAAAGTATTAATAAAAACACTGAAACTAACTGAAGATGCAATAATAAGTGTTTTGGCATTAAAATGGCATTTAACGTTAAAAGGAGGATAAGAGCTCCACATAAAAGCACAAGAAGAATGAATAAAAGAAGCATGTAAGCAAATAAATAAATAAATAGCTTCATTTCATATTCCTAAATGTTGCATCTACACAGAAAAAATGTATGAAAAGCAGATCAACAGACCCATATTTCTCTAAAATATTGATAAACTGATCAACTAAAATTAAATAAAGGATAAATTAAAGGTAAAGGATCACATAAAGGTGCAAGAAGAATAAAATAAAATAAAATAAAATAAAATAAAATAATAAAATAAAATAATAAAATAAAATAATAATAAAATAAAATAAAATAAAATAAAATAAAATAAAATAAAATAAAATAAAATAAAATAAAATAAAATAAAATAAAATAATAAAATAAAATAAAATATTAAAGACTTCTTTAATATTCTTAAATGTCATGTCGAGGGCAGGGGAAAAAAAATGGAAATATATGAAAATGTTATTTCTGATGTCAGCAGGGGCCAGTTCACTCTGGATCAGAATGATCAGGGTTTGGAGATCCCATGTTTTGTTATCCAGGGTCAGGAAACCCATCTTACTTTTGTGCTGGTTTGGATCGGATCTCCCTGATCCAGATACACACTTTCACAGATTTCCAAATCTGGATTACTAGTGCTCTACGGAGCCCCTGAAGGGACACAATGATGATGATGATGATGATGATGATGATGATGGGAAAAAATGCCAATGTTTTGCATTACATTTACACAAATAACTACTGCTCCATCTCTGATGATCGTGCCAATGTAGTTTACAATCAGTGATTTAAAAAAAAACCTTTAAATTATATATAATATTTTTGTTTGATATTGACAGCTGTTTGGGAATTTGGGGATGCTTTACATATTACAACCAGTTTTAAAGTTTTATTACATTTTTGTTCCAGAAATCCACTCTTCTGTTGTGATCACAATAACCCAATAATAATTTTTTTGGATCAGAAGTATCCCAATCGTACAAAAACGTTCTGAACAGCACAAACTGAGGATTTAATCCAGATCAAAACCAAGACTGGATTTTGTGATCGAATCCGAATTCAGAATCCTCTGAAAAAACCATTTTCAAAATTAGATCCAATCCGATCGGATTAGTTTTGAACAACCGGCTCCAGAAGATTATTATATTATATCACTGCAGTCGTGTTTCTGAACACAAGCTTTACTTACTAAGAGCTTGTATCCTGTTTTCAGCATTCTGCACTGTCAACTTACACACACACACACACACACACACACACACACACACACACACACACTCGGCCTGTTTCCTCAGCACAGATGGGATGTGGCCGGCAGCGGTGATGACAGAGCGGGAGAGAGTCTGGACTTCAAGGCCCTTGTAAGGCTGCTAGTAAGTGCTTGATTTCCCGGCCCGGGACGATTAATCTGTGTGCCTCAGGAAGTTATTCCTGCATGTATGTTTCCACAAATACTGTTATTGGGAGAGCTCAGGGCTACGAACAATGGTGGCTAATTTGTTTTGCTTCCCCTTTGGCCCGCGGCGGGCTGTGAAAACACAGATGAGAATGTGAGGAAACGCTCTTAAATTAGGGCCGAGGAGCGCCGGCCGCCGCTCAGCAGCACATTCATCTCAAGATCACACCAGCTCAGGCTACACTCACTCTGACTCCGTTTGGAGCAAAATAAGACTCGAGCTCATTCCTGGATGAGAAACGTCTAGTGATGCTGCTGTAATGAGGTGATAATATTAAACAGGCTGAGAATGGACTTTAAAAAGTGCGCCCCTGGAGGCAGAACACAGAACTGTGTCAGATTACTGTGTGAAAAACAGAACTAGAAATAGAAATGACAGACTTTATCTTTAGAGTTATTAAAACTTCTCCTGCATGCTGAGAGAAACTAACTCTAGCACTCTCTATTCTAATTCTATTCTTTAAAAAAATAAAATTGCCCCTTTTAGACTTGCACTCTATTCAATTACAAACGGCTTGTTTTCTTAAAAAAGTAAAAATAAAAAAATAACACTAGCTTCTCTAATCTTTTTGTATTCTATCTATTTGTTTTCTTTTTATTTATTATACAATTAACAAAAGCAAAAAAGGCCTCAAACAATATCTTGCTCTATTCTTTTTCTATTCTATCAGTTTTCTTTTTGTTTATTATATACTTAAAAAATGTTTTAATTATACATATATAATATGTATATATATACATGTAAATTAATAATTTAATTTATTAAATGTTTCAGCTTGATTTTACGTTTTAGTTCAAATATATAAAAATATATATATATATATATATATATATATATATATATATATATATATATATTTTTTTTTTGGAGGGATTGATGTCAGGTGAAAAAGGACATCATTTCAGAGGTGGAGCAAGTTACATTATGTTGAAAGGTTTCATAAGACACAATTTCATCAATTTCTTTATAATAACATCACATCATTCACAATAGACCAGGAACTTATTAAATAAAGTCCATTTCATTTATATATTGTAGCACTTTCACAATGGACTTTGTTTCAAAGTAGCTTCACAAAAACTTGCAGCAAATGAAAAATACTGCAGAAAGTCTGTTTTCATCGCCTGACTTCAACAGCAGGTCAAACTGAAATGATGAAGAGCCGTGTGTGAGTGAGTGCTTTAGGGAAGTTGAGTGTGTGTAATCACTGGCGTGAAGATAAAATGTAGATGTTGTTTTGACACAGCGACTGAAGGACGTACTGAGGGGTTTTCAGCCGAGAAGAAGAGGGCCGGTCCAGCGACAAGAGATCCTAATCACAGGAGCCGAGAAAACATGTGTCACATCGTCTACACGCGTGTGAGGAACGCCAGAGAAAAAGAGGAATGAAGATGTTTGAGCCTTATCTCTTCTCTATGAGTGTTATTTACTGATAATCAGTGTCATTACAGCAGCACCTCAAACTCGTATTACACAATCTCTGAGTTATCATAACCACACACACACACACACACACACACACTCACACACACACACACACACACACACATGTTCATTTTTGTGAAAAGTGGGGACTCTCCATAGGCGTAATGGTTTTTATACTGTACTTACTGTATGTGCTATTGTCCTACACCAACCCTACACCTAAACCTACCCCTTACAGGAGACTCTGTGCATTTCAACTTTCCCCAAAAAAACTCATTCTGAGTGATTTATAAGCGTTTTGAAAAGTGGGGACATGGGTCAATGTCCTGAGATGTCACCTTCACCTTGTAATACCTGACATACCCTCGTCATTATACACATCTATGTCCTGACTTTTCACAAAAACGCGTACACACTCACACACACACACACACACACACACACACACACACACACACACACACACACACACACACACACACACACACACACACACACACTCTCTCTCTCACACACACACACACACACACACACACACACACACACACACACACACACACACACACACACACACACACACACACACACTCTCTCTCTCTCACACACACACACACACACACACACACACACACACACACACACACACACACACACACACACACACACTCTCTCTCTCTCACACACACACACACACACACACACACACACACACACTCTCTCTCTCTCTCTCTCTCTCTCTCACACTCACACACACACACACACACACACTCTCTTTCTCTCTCTCTCTCACACACACACACACACACACACACACTCTCTCTCTCTCTCTCACACACACACACACACACACACACACACACACACACACTCTCTTTCTCTCTCTCTCTCTCTCACACACACACACACACACACACACTCTCTTTCTCTCTCTCTCTCTCTCACACACACACACACACACACACTCTCTCTCTCTCACACACACACACACACACACACACACTCTCTCTCTCTCTCACACACACACACACACACACACACACACACACACACGGACCATGAGGGCGTGTTTGAGTCATGTCAGAAAACACTCGCAGACCTGAAGACATTTACTGTAAACATCTGAACATGCAACATGATGTTTCACCTGCAAAAAATCATCTTAACAATATTTTTGTTTTTATATTGATTATCACAGTTGTTGGTGCATAAACTAATTTGTGATGCATGCACAGTGATTTAAAAAAATAATTCTATTATACTTTTATATAATAACTGTATTATTACAATATATATTTATATAATAAGTATAACTGTTATTTACTGTATTTGTTGTATTATAAATAAGTGATGTATTTATTTATTTATTTACAGTAAAGAAAACAAATTATTATTCTTTCATTTATTTATTTATTTAGTCATTTTATGTCTTGTGTAGTACTTACTGGCACATAATGTATCACTCCATATATAGTGATTTATTAATTGTTTTTAAACAAACGTACTATTAATTACAACAAAACTGTGTATTTTTAACAGTAATGATGACACAAGCCTTGTTCATTTTGAAATGACTGAAGTATGGACTCATGGTTCAGTGAGATCTGCTTTGAAGCGTTTAAACTCTTGAGTTACGAGTTGTTTGCACTGTTTATTTTTGCATGCAAACGAAAGTAACTTAAACTGAAGTTAATAATCAGGAGTTCAAGTAACGCTGAGCGACTGGGCTGTCGTTGGTCTGTGCTCTGCTGTTCTGCTCCAGAAGTTGTTTCAGTGTCAGATGATGAGCGTCTGATTCTTCTGAACTGCTGAAGCTGCTGTGTTTTCTTAACAGAGGCTCGATGTCTGAGAGACACTGAAGGATCTGAGCGTCTGTCTGCTGCTGTCTGCTGACCTCATGTTATTTCTGTTCTGTTTCTTATGCAACAAACGAGGAGAAGCGGCACTCGAGGAGACAACAGCCCGGCGATGGAGGTCAAAGGTCAAACGAGGTGGAAACTGCAGCGTCTCTGAGCTGCGCTTGCAACATTGCGTTAGTGTTTCCAGCGAAACTTGGATGAGAGACAAATAACACAACCACAAACTCACTATAAATGTACAGCTAAACAATACAGTGCCAGAAAAGTACGTATGTAATATATATATATATATATATATATAATTTGAATATACATATGTACACACATTTAAACATTTTTATATGAACCATTATAAGTATTTATTGTATTGTCAATAAATCTTAGATAAATTGTCGCTGAAATATAGATTTATTAACAGTATTAACAGTTTTATGTCTTGCATACTAATGGTATTGTGATTATCATGATGGAATTTATGAATATGCATGCACTTTCAAAAAAGTGAAATTATAAAGCCTCATGCTGAAGGAAACGCCTCTGCACCTCAGTAAATGGGAAATCTTACTTATTTGAAAAAGTAACATTTCACTGTAAATTTAAAAGTAATGCGTTACAATATTGCATCACTCCACAAAAAAAGTAACTAATTGCACTACTTAGTTACTTTTTAGGGAAAGTAATTCATTGTTACTTTTGTGTTACTTTTTGTCACCAGGGCTGGGCTTGGGCTTGCTTATTTGTTTTTTTAATAACAAAAAACACAAAAGTTATATTTTTGGCAACTGTAAAGGCCCTAAAAGTGAAATTAATAAGCCTGAAGGAAACGATGCGGAAAACAAAGTAACTGGCGTTACTTATTTGAAAAAGTAGCTCAGATATTTTATTGTAAATGTGAAAGTAATGCACTACTTTACTAGTTACTTTGAAAAAGTAATCTGATTACGTAACTGGCGTTACTTGTAACACATGAATGCACTCTGATTTAGGTTTTCCTGCATTAATGTTACGCCTCAGGAATGTGGAGAGTGTTTTTTATTGTTTCCAGCGTGTCTCTGACCACAGCCGAACCGCTCTATTGTTGTGGCCGAGGAAAAGAGGCTTTCATTTGAAGAACCTTGACTCACACCGCCGTCCATGAGAGCTGTTATCATAGGCAGCGTTCTACAGGAAACACTGTTTATCACTTCCTTTCAGTCGTAGTTTGTTTAGGGCTTCGTTGTGTGATCAGATTGCAGCGAGAGAGCGACGCATCGGAGGAGAACACCCACAGGAGCTGCTATCAGCCGCCGCATATGTCTGTCTGTATGAAAACACGCTCTATCGCAGGACGACAGATCGCTCTGTTGTCTCGTTCAAGTAGAGCTTTTTGTAGAGTGTGAGGGATTTGGAAAGAGGGGAGCGTTTCACTTCTGCTTTCTAAATGAGCCGAGAGCATTCAGCCAAGACACGGTCATTTCAAAAGGGAGGAGAGGCACATCGCTGCACACTCAAACAGAGAGCATTCAGAGAAGTGATCCGTCTGTCTGTCTGTGTGTGTGTGTGTGTGTGTGTGTGTGTGTGTGTGTCACTGCATAAAGTGCATTGTCAGTGCAGATATATGAGCGCTTAATGACACAATACAGAAAAGCAGAACAGACAATTGGAAGCATTTTAATCATCTGATAAATTTCCTTTTTGCACTGATGCATGTGCGCAATTAAAAGAAATAAACCTGGAGTTCTCCATTCAAGAGCAGCTTCATTCATGTCAATGGCAGCTGCTGGGCTGGAGCAGGAGCCGCTGGAAATGTGCATTTCTGAGCCAATCACCTGAGGCATAAATATCATGTGACCGCTTGCTCTACACTGTTTTCAAATTTGTAAATAAAACTGATTTATTAGAGATTATTTTTGTAATTAATCTTTGTAATTATTTGTGAAAGTTTCTAGCAATTTTTGAGTTAAAAATAGTTTTAATGTAATCAAATAATAGTTTGGCCTTTCTTTACAATTTCGTGTTTAATTCCTTGCTATTTGTGATATTTACTAGCAATTTCTAGGTAAAAACTGCTTTTATGCCAATTTTTTTTTTTCAGTAACAGCAAATTTCAGAAATTGAGGGTCCAGCTCATGAAGTTGTATTGTACTATTTTACTTTATTTGTATATCAAATTGTTTGTCTTGCCTAGTCTTACAAAAATAAGCAAATAAGAAAAGCCTGTGTCTGATAATCTGAGTAGGTCAAGTGTTTGAGAACATGTTCTGTGTCTGACTAACTAAACACACACATATCATCCAGTGATAAACATCTTTTGTGAATTTAAGTGAAAACGAAAATGAGTCGTCAAAGATGTTTGGCTTCAGGCCGGCAGTTTCTGAATAAATGAACACAGAAAGTCTTTCCCTCTAATGGTCATCTGTGGTCATCAGGAAAGCAAGCAGCAGCATCACTTCATCAATCTTTATAAACAGAAACCAAAGTTGTAATCAGTATTGTTGCATCCCACAATGCAGCACACCGAAGGGAGGTCGGTTTTAGTCACAAATATATAAATATATAAATATAGATTGCATAGAAAATATACATTTTCATACTGCTTTTTTCAAAAGTGACAAACCCAAATGCACAAAAGCAGTCATAAGCAGCACAGCTATATTTGTAGCAATAGCCAACAATACATTGTATGGGTCAAAATTATACATTTTTCTTTCATGCCAAAAA
>CM071949.1:30762500-30825000 GCA_036784905.1 Acrossocheilus fasciatus | reverse complement strand
AGTAGATCTTTTACCAGTTAATACATGTTTTATCTCTTAAATGGCTTACGTTTTGAATACCGTGTGCATGCTTCTCATTAAGAAATGTGACCCTGGAGCTCAAAAGCAGTCATAAGCAGCACAGGTATATTTGTAGCAATAGCCAACAATACATTGTATGAGTCAAAATTATCAATTTTTCTTTTATGCCAAAAGGATATTAAGTAAAGATCATGTTCCATGAAGATATTTTGTAAATTTCCTACCGTAAATATATCAAAACTTCATTTTTGATTAGTAATATGCATTGCTAAGAACTTCATTTGAACAACTTTAAAGGTGATTTTCTCAATATTTAGATTTTTTTGCTCCCTCAGATTCCAGATTTTCAAATAGTTGTATCTCAGACAAATATAACAAACCATACATCAATGGAAAGCTCATTTATTCAAATAGTCCCTCATCACTGGTTTTGTGGTCCAGGGTCACAACTTTTGGCAGACTATAACATAGGAAAGGAGGCATTATTCGGAGTTAGTGCAGCTGGTTTTACATCTGGTTCTTTAAAACATGTTATCTACTGGTTTCCATCTTAAAAATAAATCAAGCTGCAATGCAGTGCTTCATTGTGACTGTGATGTTTTTCTGACACAATCTTTGACAAACAAAACATGGCTAGAGAACATCAGGCGCACGGCAGCACCATCTGCTGATTGTGAGAGGAACGACTGCTGCTCTCGTCCTCTCTTCACCGTCCGGTTCTTCTCTTTGTCTCGTTTGTTTCTCGTTTTCTAGTTTCTAGCTGAAGCCGCAGCAGCTGGATGGCTCCGTCTCCGGCTGCATCACGTCATGAAGGTGAAATCTGGGCTCGACGGGCAGCTGGACCGAGCACCTCACCAGCTCTCTGTGCAGGACAGAGCATCAGAAACTCAGTGTAGAAACACGAACATCTTTCTCCTAAAATTTTAGATTCAGTTCTGCAAGCATGCTGGAAGAAACTCACTTTGCCACCGTCATAAAGGCCTCGTCGACGTTGAGTCCGGTTTTGGCACTGGTCTCCAGGAAAATGACTCCATATTCCTGCAAAAACCAAGTTTGAAGGAGTTAATGTGAATAAAGCTCTAACTATTTGGGTTCCCAAACCAATACTTGACCAATAAATGTGTATTTTTTAAATTAATTATGAATTAGGTATTGCTTGGTATTGCTTTGTGAACTGGATCTGAAAGAATAATTAAAGCTGTACTAGATTATACATACACATACAGTAATAATTAAATATATACACACAATTGTGACGTCTCTTCTGTTCAAAGATGCATTTATTTGATCGAGAAACACGGTAAAAAATTGGGAAATATTATTAGAATTTTAAAAAAGCTGTTTTCTATGTGAATATGTGTTAAACTGTAATTTATTTCTGTGATGTGCAGCTGTATTTTCAGCATCATTACTGCAGTCTTCAGTGTCACATGATCTTCAGAAATCATTCTAATATACTGATTTGCTGCTCAAGAAACATTCCTGATTATTATCAATGTTGAAAACAGTCGTGCTGCACAGTATTTCTGGGGAAAGCGTGATGCACTGAAACACAGGAATAGAACAGAGGAGCGACTGAGACTCACTCTGGCGAGTTTCTCTCCATCCTCTCGTCTGATCACTCTGGCGCTGGACATGTCTGACTGTAGATGTGACACGTACAGTTACAGTTACAGCAGAGTTATGACTTATATAACACAAGATCCAAGCTCAAAGTCTTCTTACCTTGTTGCCAAGCAACATGATGACCACATCATCCTGAGCATATTCATGGATCTCAGTAAGCCACGCCTACAACAAAACACCCAGCCAATCAGAAGCCTCTAACATTCTCTCTCTAGAGATAAAAAAACTCAAGTCGAATAATGTTAGATATTTATTATTATAGTTATTATTATTATTATTATTATTATTATAGTAATTATTATAGTTAACAAAAACAAATAAAGAAAAAAACTTTTTACTTGGTTAACTTGATGGACTAAAATAAGTAAAACTAAAATTGAACTAAAAAAACAATAAAAATAAGTTATTAATAGTTCTGTCAAATGATTAATAATTAAGTTAGTTTACATAATATATGTGTGTGTACTGTGTATATTTATTATGTATATATAAATACACACACATGCATGTATATATTTAAGAAAAATGAGTTATGTTTATATATTAAATAATTTATATATATATATAATATAAATTATATGAATATAAATATATACATGTAAATATTTTCTAAATATATACTGAATGTGTGTGCATTTATATACACATAATAAATACAGTACACACATATATATTATGTAAACAAAAACTTATTTTGGATGCTTTTGACAGCGCTAGTTATTAATAATTATTAAAACTATACATAACTAGTTGTAAAAATAAAGTAAATACAAAATAAAATGTATAAAAATAAATATAAAATAAAATAATGAAACATAAAATAAATAACAAATTTCAAATATTGACAAAAACTATTATCTTAATGATAATAAAAAAATGACACTGCTTGAAATTATGAAAACAGATTTTTCAACAAATGCTCAGTGAAAAGAAGCTGGCCATCGACCTCAGGAGGAGAAACTAAATACTGTATTATATTATTTATGTGTATAGATGTGTGCTGACTGATGATCAGAGTTCGTACCCTTGTGTTGTCGAAGGAGGATTTGCTGGTGATGTCATAGAGCAGAAGAAGAGCTGTGAGATCAACAATCAAACGATCATCGATTAGAATAAAACCACCGCGTCCCACACAACACTGACAGACAGTGAAGGGTTAATGATTTCTCACCCTGAGCATCTCTGTAATACGCATGTGTGACGCTCCGAAACCTCTCCTGTCCCGCCGTATCCCAGATCTGAGACAGGAGATCATTCACATTCATCTGTTATAATGATCCGCTTTCTCTCCTGCTTCAGCTGATTCACCACGCTTCACAAAATCAGATTCACTCACCTGTAATCTCACCTTCAGCTCGTCCACTGTGAGCACTTTATTCTGACAACAGAGAAGCAGTGAATGTGGATCACAGCATCATACATCATCATACAGCATCATACAGCATTGTACAGTATCGTACGGCATCATACATCATCATACATCATCATACGGCATCATACATCATCATACAGCATCATACATCATCATACAGCATCATACAGCATTGTACAGTATCGTACGGCATCATACATCATCATACATCATCATACGGCATCATACATCATCATACAGCATCATACGGCATCATACATCATCATACGGCATCATACATCATCATACGGCATCATACGGCATCATACATCATCATACGGCATCATACATCATCATACGGCATCATACATCATCATACATCATCATACGGCCTCATACGGCATCATACAGCATCATACATCATCATACGGCATCATACATCATCATACATCATCATACAGCCTCATACATCATCATACATCATCATATGGCATCATACGGCATCATACATCATCATACATCATCATACGGCCTCATACGGCATCATACAGCATCATACATCATCATACGGCATCATACATCATCATACATCATCATACAGCCTCATACATCATCATACATCATCATATGGCATCATACGGCATCATACAGCATCATACAGCATCATACATCATCATACGGCATCATACATCATCATACGGCATCATACGGCATCATACGGCATCATACAGCATCATACAGCATCGTACAGCATCGTACGGCATCATACATCATCATACATCATCATACGGCATCATACATCATCATACGGCATCATACATCATCATACGGCATCATACAGCATCATACATCATCATACATCATCATACGGCCTCATACGGCATCATACAGCATCATACATCATCATACGGCATCATACATCATCATACATCATCATACAGCCTCATACATCATCATACATCATCATATGGCATCATACGGCATCATACAGCATCATACAGCATCATACATCATCATACGGCATCATACATCATCATACGGCATCATACGGCATCATACGGCATCATACAGCATCATACAGCATCGTACAGCATCGTACGGCATCATACATCATCATACATCATCATACGGCATCATACATCATCATACGGCATCATACATCATCATACGGCATCATACAGCATCATACATCATCATACATCATCATACATCATCATACGGCCTCATACGGCATCATACAGCATCATACATCATCATACGGCATCATACATCATCATACGGCATCATACATCATCATACGGCATCATACATCATCATACGGCATCATACGGCATCATACGGCATCATACAGCATCATACAGCATCGTACAGCATCGTACAGTATCGTACGGCATCATACATCATCATACATCATCATACGGCATCATACATCATCATACGGCATCATACATCATCATACGGCATCATACATCATCATACGGCATCATACGGCATCATACGGCATCATACGGCATCATACGGCATCATACAGCATCATACAGCATCGTACAGTATCGTACGGCATCATACATCATCATACATCATCATACGGCATCATACATCATCATACGGCATCATACATCATCATACGGCATCATACATCATCATACATCATCATACGGCCTCATACGGCATCATACAGCATCATACATCATCATACATCATCATATATCATCATACGGCATCATACATCATCATACGGCATCATACATCATCATACGGCATCATACGGCATCATACAGCATCATACGGCCTCATACGGCATCATACAGCATCATATATCATCATACGGCGTCATACATCATCATACGGCATCATACGGCATCATACGGCATCATACAGCATCATACAGCATCATACAGCATTGTACAGTATCGTACGGCATCATACATCATCATACATCATCATACGGCATCATACATCATCATACGGCATCATACATCATCATACATCATCATACGGCCTCATACGGCATCATACAGCATCATACATCATCATACGGCATCATACATCATCATACGGCATCATACATCATCATACGGCATCATACAGCATCATACGGCATCGTACAGTATCATTCATCATCATACGGCATCATACAGCATCATACATCATCATACGGCCTCATACATCATCATACATCATCATACATCATCATACGGCCTCATACATCATCATACATCATCATACGGCCTCATACATCATCATACATCATCATACAGCATCATACGGCATCATACAGCATCATACAGCATCATACAGCATCGTACAGCATCATACATCATCATACGGCCTCATACATCATCATACATCATCATACGGCCTCATACATCATCATACATCATCATATGGCATCATACGGCATCATACAGCATCATACAGCATCATACATCATCATACATCATCATACGGCCTCATACGGCATCATACAGCATCATACATCATCATACGGCATCATACATCATCATACGGCATCATACATCATCATACGGCATCATACGGCATCATACGGCATCATACAGCATCATACAGCATCATACAGCAGCATCATACAGCATCATACAGCATCATACGGCATCATACATCATCATACATCATCATACGGCCTCATACATCATCATACAGCATCATACAGCAGCATCATACAGCATCATACAGCATCATACGGCCTCATACATCATCATACATCATCATACGGCCTCATACATCATCATACATCATCATACAGCATCATACGGCATCATACGGCATCATACAGCATCATACAGCATCGTACAGCATCATACATCATCATACGGCCTCATACATCATCATACATCATCATACATCATCATACGGCCTCATACATCATCATACATCATCATACGGCATCATACGGCATCATACAGCATCATACAGCATCATACGGCATCATACAGCATCATACATCATCATACGGCCTCATACATCATCATACGACATCATACAGCATCATACATCATCATACATCATCATACGGCCTCATACATCATCATACGGCATCATACATCATCATACGGCATCATACGGCATCATACATCATCATACATCATCATACGGCCTCATACATCATCATACGACATCATACAGCATCATACATCATCATACATCATCATACGGCCTCATACATCATCATACGGCGTCATACATCATCATACAGCATCATAGAGCATCATACAGCATCGTACGGTATCATACGGCATCATACAGCATCATACATCATCATACGGCCTCATACATCATCATACGGCATCATACAGCATCATACGGCATCATACTGCATCACACGGCATACAGCATCATACGGCATCATACGGCATCATACAGCATCATACAGCATCATACTGCATCATACGGCATCATACAGCATCATACAGCAGCATCACACGGCATACAGCATCATACGGCATCATACAGCATCATACTGCATCATACGGCATCATACAGCATCATACAGCAGCATCATACAGCATCATACGGCATCATACAGCATCATACGGCAGCATCATACAGCCTCATACGGCATCATACGGCATCATATGGCATCATACAGCATCATACAGCAGCATCATACGGCATCATACAGCAGCATCATACGGCATCATACAGCATCATACAGCAGCATCATACGGCATCATACAGCATCATACAGCATCATACGGCATCATACATCATCATACAGCATCATACAGCATCATACGGCATCATACAGCAGCATCATACGGCATCATACAGCAGCATCATACAGCATCATACGGCATCATACAGCATCATACGGTATCATACAGCAGCATCATACAGCAGCATCATACAGCATCATACAGCATCATACGGCATCATATAGCATCATACAGCATCATCATACAGCATCATACAGCATCATACAGCATCATACGGCATCATACAGCAGCATCATACGGCATCATACAGCAGCATCATACAGCATCATACGGCATCATACAGCAGCATCATACAGCATCATATAGCATCTTACAGCATCATACGGCATCATACAGCAGCATCATACGGCATCATACAGCAGCATCATACAGCAGCATCATACAGCATCATACAGCATCATACGGCATCATACAGCAGCATCATACAGCATCATACAGCATCATACGGCATCATACAGCAGCATCATACAGCAGCATCATACAGCATCATACGGCATCATACAGCAGCATCATACAGCATCATACAGCATCATACGGCATCATACAGCAGCATCATACAGCAGCATCATACAGCAGCATCATACAGCAGGTGTACATCTCTTAATCTGTTTCTCCATCCGCTGATATATTCACAGAGGTGAATGATACACTACCGGTCAAAAGATTTTTCATGCTTTTTAAAGAAGTCTGCATTTATTTGACACAACATACAGCCAAATTTTGAAATATTTTTACTATTTAAAATAACTGTTTTCTATTTGAATATATTTTCAAATGTAATTTATTCCTGTGATTTCAAAGCTGAATTTTTAGCATCATTACTCCAGTCACATGATCCTTCAGAAATCATTCTAATATTCTGATCTCCTGCTCAAAAAACATTTATTATTATTATTATTATTATTATTATTATGTTGAAAACAGCAGCGTAGAATTTTTTCAGGTTTCTTTGATGAATAGAAATTTCAGAAGAACAGCATTTATCTGAAATAGAAATCTTTAGTAACATTATAAATGTCTTTATCATCACTTTTGACCAATTTAAAGCATACTTGCTAATTAAAAGTCATTTCATTTCTATAATTTCTTTTTATACTGACTCCAAGCTTTTGAATGGTGTAGTGTATAATGTCACAAAAGCTTTTTATTTCAGATAAATGCTGATCTTTGGATCTTTCTATTCATCAAAGAATCCTGAAAAAATGTACTCAACTGTTATGAATATTCATAATAATAATAATAATAATAATAAATGTTTCTTGAGCAATAAATCAGCATATTAGAATGATTTCTGAAGATCATGTGACACTGAAGTAATGATACTGGAGTACACTGGAGTAATGATGCTGAAAATACAGCTGCGCATCACAGAAATAAATTACATTTTAAAATATATTCAAATAGAAAACAGTTATTTTAAATTGTAAAAATATTTCAAAATTTTACTGTTTTTGCTGTATTTCGGAGCAAATAAATGCAGGCTTGGTGAGCAGAAGAGACTTCTTTAAAAAACATTAAAAATCTCACTGTTCAAAAACTTTTGACTGGCAGTGTAGATATTATCGAATTAACAGTGTGAATTACCGTAAACCCGATTCCCACGGTTGCAGAAAACGATCCAGGGATAAACTTCCCTTGATCAAACTGAACCAGCAGAGACGTCTTTCCCACTCCGCTGTCTCCCACCAGGATGGTCTACGAGACGAGAGAAAGAGAGAAGATGACTCAGAATACGACAGATTAGGGATGTGAATTATAAGAACATGTAGAATATATGAACAGACATCACAGTTTAATAATCAGTGCGTCTCTATGTGAAGTCACAGACAAGTGCTGGTGCTGATGGAGGTGTGTTGTTGCCATAACAACCGCTCAAACCCCCCCCCCCCCCAACAGGAAGTAATTAGGCGGAAGAAACACAGATGCTCTGGAATTCATCTCTCATCAGGAAGACGAGAGAATTCAGCTTTCATTAAGATATTTCAGCTTTACTATGCGTGCAAGGAAACGATCGATTCTTGGGAATATTTGAAATAAAGGATGAATGAAACACAAGAGTCCACTGTGACTCTGTTTCTTTATTTAGAGAGAAGACCTGTGTCAGTTTCATTCAGTTACATAACAGCCACTTGAATACAGAGAATAACAAACCCATCCAGAGACCCAAGGCTAAAACACACAAATCAAACAGCCTCTAGACTAATGTGTGTGTGTGTGTGTGTGTGTGTGTGTGTGTGTGTGTGTGTGTGTGTGTGTGTGTTGTAAAACAACTTCAGTGCTAAACACTCTATCTGAGAGCAACCCGACACTAACGAGAAAGAGATATGCTGATATAATCACCATCACATCATAACACACTATAATAGCTACCATCAGATATCATAAAACAATCTATTCACCATCATCACAAACCATAGCATATGATAAAATCATGGCATCATAACACCATCATTTCATACCATAATATACTAAAATCACCATCATAACATAACACAATGTAAATGACATCACAACACACTATAATCACCATACACTATAATCATCACATAAAACAACACTGTAATCACCACCATTAGACATCATAACATACTATAATAACAATCATCACTTAACAATACAATAACATAATCACATCATAACATCATGACATGCTATAATACCCTATAACAGACACATAACACACTATAATCACTGCTATAATAACACACTGTAATCACCATCATCAGACATCATCACCAACATTAGGCTATCAAATAAAGCTCATGGAAAATAATTGCATCAGGTCTACTGTGAAATGAATAATGACACCAAGACAAACGAGTCTCAGCATCACATACATGAAAGAAAATATCACAGCAGCAAAGCACACGAATGATTATCACATCAGCCCACAGACTCATCCCGTCACACAGATGGCAGAAGCATACTGGTATTGGTTGATTAATAATGGTTACCTTGTGTGTTAAATCCTGATTATAAGCGCCGCGCGCTGCGCTGATCTGATCCATCACTGAGCGCCGGAGAGATGTGCGTCAGAGCCACGCCTCCTGCACGCGCGGACCGCCGAGAGACACACATAACAAAACTAAAATATCTGCCAACATTATTATAAAGAATCTGACCATATGTTCAAATATTCTTGCTCTTTTGGCACTGAATAAAAAATAATAATAATAAAAAATAGTGCACAAGAAATTATGAGTGTTTATTATTACTACAGTGACGAAACAAACAGAATCAGGAAATTATATAAAAACGTCAACAAATGAACAGATGAGTTTTAATAGTGACCACTAGATGGCAATACAGACTAAAAGACAACACCTGACTATAGAAAATAAGTATCCAATTGAAACTAAGTAACATCTACTAATTTACTAACTCTGTGTGATGAACATTCTATATGATAAAGAAATTGTTATTAGTCAAATGTGTCATAATGTATTAGATCCCATATTATATTATCAGAGTTAATGTTAATTAGCACATTGGGTCAAAGCTGTGTACTTCAACTTCCAGTTTTCTGCTTTAATTAATCAATAGCTAATGATTTGGTTATTATATAATAACTTTACTAGTTGAGGCAAAAAACTATTAACTAATTGTTAAGTAATATTGTGGTTATGGATTTAGAATTAGTTAGTCATGCGCATCAACAAAGTCATAATGATATCTTTGCAAATCATCGGCTAATGATTCATTAAAGCTGATAACTGGAAGTTGAAATGCATGTCTTCGACCCATTACCGCATGAATTTACACTGTTAGTTTATATAATGTGTTATTAGGGAATTAATACATTATGAGACATTCCACTAATCACAATATAGAATGTTCATTTGTTGCTGATGCAGTAATTATTAAAACATGCTTTAGTTTTTCTGATTATCTGTGCATTAGTTAAGCATGAATTAATGAGTGCCACCGTATTGTAAAGTGTCACTGAATATTTCAGTAGTACCGTGTTTTACATGCTTTTCTCTGTTCATCCTCTACTGTGGCTAGATTGATCGCTGCATGTTCTAGGACAGAAGCTGCAGTGTTTCAGAGGCCAGTAGGACACAATGTTCCACATCAGTTATGAGTGACAGTTTGCCTTCTGATGGCTTGCTGTAAACCCGGCCTGAACCCAGTTCTGTGTCACAGCAGGACCTCCGTGACCTGAAACCGAACCAGTGCTGTACTGAAGAGAGAGAGAGAGAGAGAGAGCGCTCTGGACTCTTCAGTCTTCTGAAGCTTATATTGTCTTTAAGAGTAAAAGACCATCATTTATACGCAGAGTAGGTACAAATTGTAATCTGTTACTGATTCATTTATTTGAATACTATCTTATATTATCATTATATTAATATTATCTGTTACTGGCACTTTATTTGACCCTCTAACTCTAGCACTCTCTATTCTAATTCTATTGTTAAAAAATTGCCCCTTTTATACTTGCTTGTTTTCTTAAAAAAAGTGTATTCTATCTATCTGTTTTCTTTTTATTCATTATACAATAAAAAATAAAATAAACCTGGCTGTGTGTACTGCGTTAAGCTAACTGATATGCACTTGCATATTATTGCTCTTTTGTTGATTCTGATTGCTTCCATTGTCTTCATTTGTAAGTTGCTTTGGATAAAAGCATCTGCTAAATGACTAAATGAAAGTGTAAATGATTCCAAATTACATGAAAACATTACATGCAATCCACACAATTTAGGGAAAAATAATCATCTATCTTGTTTTTTGCATTGATTTAAATAGGATAATCTTGTACCATATTGGTATAAAAATACAACGAGTCAGAAAATAAATTCCATTTGTTGGTTTCCCAAAATGGGTTTGTGAAGGAACTGCAGGGTTATGAGTTTAATGAAAAGCTAATAATTGATTAAATCCTAAAAATGTTAAATTAAAACAAATCATTTTAAAATTAATAAAAATAAAACACTTATTGAAATTTTTTTTTGCCTGCATGAGGAATGTCAGAGAACCGATACTTCATTATTAAAATATTTATTTGAAAATCTCGGGTACTTCAAATAAAAATATATCAGGTGAAAGTTGGCAAAAAAGTTGGTGAATTTGTGCATTTCAATGTGTTTAAAAAGAAAAAAGTCTTCTAAAGTAATAGGTAACATGGTAAAATAACCAAATGAGTGATAATACTGATAAAAATGAATGTGTTCATCAGTAGTTGATGCAATGTTAAATCAGTGGTCAAGTACTGTGTAGCACCGGACTAATGACTGATCTCTGTGTGAATGTCCACAAAACTGAAGACTTTATATATATAAGCTATTTTAGAAAGGAAAATGTAAAAGATGAAAAAGAGGAATTGGGGAGAACCAATTGTGTAAATAATGTAATCATGTAATCCATAAAAAAGTAACTGTAGTCTGATTACGAGTATTTTAAAATGTAATGTAATCTAATTACAAGTACTTCTTTTTTGGATCCTGATTATGTAATCCAGATGACATGTGATCAGTTTCTACCCAGCGCTGTTTATACACATAATGACTCACCTGAGCTCGAACACATCATCATCTCCCCAGACTGAGCCTCCTCAAGCAATCAAGACTAGAACAGTGTGTTTTCTATCTGACATTGTTCTCATAGTTTCCAAGTTCACGCAGACGTCTGTGGTCAAATCTGGAGGCAATTCTGAGCCTGAGCTCACTGTAATCAGCTGAAACCTGATGTAGATGGAATGTGAAGACGGCAGACGTGGAAGCAGCGCACAGATATTAGATCTGTTTGAAAGCACACGGGGTATTTACATGATAGAAAACATTCATTTATGTTTATATTTCTGGATTGCACGCTCCAAACAAATGAAAGAAACCTCTCTGAGCTCGTGTTTTGAATGCGATGATTGTTTCTCACCGAAATGCAAATCATCAGGTGAGTCTCATAAATCCAGCACTACATACTGACACGAGAAAGAAAGATCAAGTCATTTGCTGGAGATAACCAGCTCTGTTTTCTCTGTTTTAGCTGCAGGCTTTTGTTTCCCATCTTGACAAACATCCAGTGAGCTTTATTAGACTGTAACCGAGACTGACCTTAAATGAAGAAAGTGAATTAATGAGACAAACCCAGGATTCACCTCAGACACGGCCGACTGTCTCCTGCTCACCGCTCTGTCATACACACACACACACACACACACACACACACACACACACACACACACACACACACACACACACACACACACACACACACACACACACACACACACACACACACACACACACACACACACACACACACATGTTTGTTTTTGTGAAAAGTGGGGACTCTCCATAGGTGTAATGGTTTTTATACTGTCCTTACTGTATGTGCTATTGTCCTACACCAACCCTACACCTAAACCTACCCCTTACAGGAGACTCTGTGCAACTTTCCCCAAAAAAAACTAATTCTGAGTGATTTATAAGCGTTTTGAAAAGTGGGGACATGGGTCAATGTCCTGAGATGTCACCTTCTCCTTGTAATACCTGCCATACCCTTGTCATTATACACATCTATGTCCTGACTTTTCACAAAAACGCGCACACACACACACACACACACACACACACACTTATACATACACACACACACACACACACACACACACACACACACACACACACACGCGCGGGGACTGTTTTTAGGTCAGATATTAACATTCATAGACTGGATTTCAAACAAGAGACAGCTTTTTCATATGCAAATGAAAACTTTACACTGAAAAAATGTGAATATTAATGATTTAAACCATAATTATCCCTTAAAACCAAACAAACAATAAGTTGAATACATTTTTTTGGCATTTATTAATGTTTATTAGCTCTATTCATCTGCACTACTCTTTATTTTAGCTAACCAAATAAATAAACTTTTAGTATATGCTCTAAAAATAGTTTCAGGGCAAATCCTACACCAGTTATTTCCAGAGTAAACATATCAAACTTCTTGTTTCAATAGAAAACACGTAAAGACGGGAAAGAAAAACATGCTCGAGTTCACATGGTGAGGACAAATTGACTGTAAAATAGAGATTTTTTGAAGTTGTAAATTAAAGAGAGATTATTGGACGTTCCACAAACAGTTCTACTTCAACGTGTTACTCACGTGTCATTTCTTTGTTGTTATTTGTGACATTTACTAGCAATAATCTGAGTAAAAATGGTTTCTACAACAATTTTTCAGTGTAGGTGCATTTGGATGCATGATGATTTATATATATATATATTTTTTATCCCTTTATTTCTATAACTAGCACACAAAAATGTATGTTTTAAGAATGTTTTCCTAACGTTTCCAAGTTATGACAATGTTATTTCTGAATGTCCTCTGAACATTTGTTGTTGTTGTTTGTTACAGGAACGTTGAGGGAACATTCCATTTGAACATTTTGCAAACATTATGGGAATGTTACATTTGAAACAAGTATTAATTCTAATAAGATGGAAGGAACATTCTAATAATGTTACTTAATACTAATAATCTTTGTTCATAGCTTTCAGAGAACCTTGCCATGTTTCTTCTCTGGGTTCAAACATTACACACAACAACATATGAATCTAGCCTATGTCATAAAATAACAATACAGCTCACACTGTATTCACAGTCTGCTGATAGCTGATAATTACTGGCTGATGTCCGCTGGAACGGTGGGAAGAACAATGAACAATAGCTCTGCTTGCCCACGTCAGGACATTCCTGGACATTCCATTGTCTGATCTCTCACAGTCTGTTTACCAACCACAAGACCGAAACCCAAGACGCTGCGGTGATGAAGAACCGGCTCCGAGGCATGCTGTTGCACGAGGGAAAGACCTTCTTGGCCCAGTTTCTCACAGAGATCTGCTCCAAGAACCAGAACATCCTGGAGGCTTCTAGAAGACTGCATGCTGCTCTAAAGAGGCCAGGCACGTCTGGAATCTGCCGGCTCGCTGCTCATCAGATTCTCTTGAGCTCAAAGCTCTTGTTCGACCAGTTTTTCGAGTGTTTGAAGCATTTGAAGAGCTCAGGTCGTGAGTAACACAGACACTCATTTCCTGTGAAGGGATGGTCTGATATCAGATGTGCGAGGGAATGTTTAGGGATTGACTGATGGGCTGGACGTGTATTTTATGATTCAGCAGTAATTAGATTAATCCATGGCGGTTTCGCTCAGGAAACCAAAGCACTTTCTGTACATCCCTCGGGATCAGAGTCTGCTGAATGGCTCAAATGTAAATCTTTTCTCCAGGTAGCGTGGGAAACCTGCAAAAAAGATTTACATTTAGGTACGAAAGGCCTGGGAAAGTCCTGAGTTTCTGTAGGGAATGTGAACGTCTGAATTTCTGAATTCCATCGAACCTCATTCCAACCATTAAAATCCTTAAAAACAAAAATAATAAAACAAAACAAAAGAAATAAATAACTTAGAGCTGCAGCCTTTATTTGGCTCTATATAAGCAACAACTATACAATAGCAGTCAAAAGTTTTTGAAAAGTGAGATTTTTAAAATGTTTTTTAAAGAAGTCTCTTCTGCTCACCAAGCCTGCATTTATTTGATCAAAAATACAGCAAAAGCAGTAATATTCTGAAATATTTTTACTATTTTAAATAACTGTTTTCTATGTGAATGTGTGTTAAACTGTAATTTATTTCTGTGATGCGCAGCTGTATTTTCAGCATCATTACTCCAGTCTTCAGAGTCACATGATCTTCAGAAATTATTCTAATATGCTGATTTGCTGCTCAAGAAACATTTCTGATTATATATATATATATATATATATATATATATATATATATATATATATATATATATATATATATATTAATAGAAATGATAGAAATAGATACTTTTATTTAGCAAGGGTGCTTTAAATTGATCAAAAGTGATGATACAGACATTTATTATGTTACAAAATACTTCTAGTAACGTGTAACAACATGTAGCAGTATGTCTGTGATAATGACTAAAATTTCCTTATTCACACACTGAACAGAAGAAATTGCGAATCTTATGAATATTAATTACGTCGTGCTGACGTTTTCATAAATGTCCCGAAGCGTCCAGTCACCACACCTCATTAATATTCATTCGCGACCCGAGTAGCGCCCGCCGACCAGCGTCAGGGTTTTAGCCAATCGGTGAAGCCCGCTTGACGCTCACCACATGACGTAATTAATATTCATGAGGCTCGGACAGTAGAGGGCTAGCGAATGATGGGGGAGGGGCATAAGAGGGTAACTTCAGTCACAGCTGAGGGAGCGCAGAAAGTCCGCGATATTAAACCTGGACAGTAACAAACCCTACAGTATGGTGAGTACAGGCGATTCTTCTGTACAGTAATCTGACAGACAGGTGGAATACAGGATGATGTACTTTATGATCATGTTTTGTATCGATGAGAGGAGTTATGAACTGTGACAGCGGCTCTTATTGACACTGAAGCAGGTTTTTCCTCCTCAGTTTGTTTTGGGTTTGACTTTAAACTTCATCGGTTTACGAGAGAGAAAGGTTATTCTGACGAGTAAATGAATGTCTTTAAAAGATCCTTCCTTCAGTTATTCGTCATGATTTGTGTCAGTGATTATCATGAGGGTTAGAGGTCTTATCATGACACTGACTGTTTACTATAAACAGCACAAACTTCCCTCTTCATTAGTTTAGCATTTAGCTAATCACTGTTAGATCGAGCCCTGCTGATCAAATCATCGACACCCCGATATAAAGCACGAAACAGATTAACTGACTTTATTTATTGCTTTAATGTATTTGTATATATATTGGATCCCCACATACTGTAAATTAGTCTAATAATCTCTTTGATTAATGTTTAGGTTTAGTCTCGTGTTTAATAGTGTTGGAGAAAATAGCTGCATAATAGCATTGAGTTCAAGTCCTGGTTCATTCTCTGTAAACAGTTGATAAAGATGGCATATATATATATGTGTGTGTGTGTGTGTGTGTGTGTGTGTGTGTGTGTGTGTGTGTGTGTGTGTGTGTGAGTGACCCTGGACGTCTTAAGTGTAAATTGTCCGAAATTGAGATTTATACATCATCTAAAAGCTGAATAAATAATCTTTCCATTGATGTATGGTTTGTTAGGATCAGACAATATTTGGCTGAAATCTGGAATCTGAGGGAGCAAAACAATCAAAATATTGAGAAAAACGCCTTTAAAGTTGTTCAAATTAAGTTCTTAGCAATGCATATTACTAATCAAAAATGAAGTTTTGATACATTTATGGTAAGAAATGTACAAAATATCTTCATGGAACATGATCTTTACTTAATATCCTAATGATTTTTGGCATAAAAGAAAAATTGATAATTTTCACCCATACAATGTATTGTTGGCTATTTCTACAAATATACCTCAGCGACTGCTTTTGTGCTCCAGGGTCACATATATATATATTAGATAAGGCTAAAGGTCCTTTATGTGCCTGTAAAATAGTTGCATTGTTCTTTCCCGTGTTGACATTTCCTATTGAAACAGGAAGTTTATGTTAACTGGTGAAGGTCTGGTTGGTTAGTTCGGTCCAGTTAGGCTCTGCTGGTAGATGCTGTAAGTGCACTATTTAATCCTAAAAAGCATTGTCTATTGTTGTTATGTGTGAAATGGATATATTTTTATACGTCACGTCTCTTCTCATCATCATGCAGCTTCATCAGTGACATTTAACACTCACAGATCACGTGATTTGGCTCAAATTGCTTTGTCATCCCATGAGCAAAGATAGCAGGTTTTAAATGGAGTGTTTCCTGCACTATTTGAGCAACTGCCATCGAGATGAAGAGAGCGAAAGTTAATCTAATTCATTTTCTCCATACGGCTACTGAAGCGGTTAAAGTGGACCTGATGTAAGCTACGAGCTTGTTAATCAATCAATGGCAGATGCTTTGTCAAAGCCATTACGCAAACAATATTTCAACTTAATATTCGGAAAGTATCGAAGCTTGTTTACACAACAGGATAAGAAATTAAAAAGGTAATTGTGACTTTTCATGTGATAATTTGGACAATTTTTTTATAAGAACCGCAAGATATAAATGCAGAATTGCAAGAAATAAGTCAGAATTGTGAGAAAAAAGTTTATTTTATTTTATTTTTTGTTACAGAAACAATTGTGAGACATAAACTCAGAATTCAGAGAGAAAATGTCAGAATTCAGAGAGAAAATGTTTTTTTTACTATTATTAATTTATTCCATTGGAGAAGCTAAAGTGTGTCAAACAGTCCTGAAATACAGGAAGTAGATGTTCAGTATCACTCAGTATTCAAATAAAGGTGTGAGTGTTAGTTTATATACAAGTTCAGTGCACATGCATGTGATTTTGTCAGGAATGCTACATATTGCGTAGAGTACACTGTCTGCTGCTTAAAACTAAAAACTAATATGATAAACATTGTCATGTGACTTCATTGCATGTGATTGCAATGGCATCCAGTTATTATTTTCAATCAAATGATTGGTTCTAGCATTGATTTCGGTCGACATGCTGAAACACGACAGCAGTTGAGTCAGACATTTACTGTCTCCGGATCCTTCCAGTGACCCAGTGACCTCCAATCAGCTGCGTTTCACTGGGACGAACCACTGAATGAGGGTTGAGCCTTAATGAAGTCTGTTTGATTAGACAAAGTCGTTTCATATTCGCTGACACATTGGCGTTAGTGGATAAAGGCCTCTGTGATGATTACTGGCTGTTTATTACAGCGCTGATATCAGAGAATGCAGAAAAGCGCTTTAATCCCAGAGATCTGACCGTGATCTCACTCAAGACCTTCTGTTTCTGACCAAAGAGCCTCTTCAGAATACGCTCTCAATCCTGTTAAATACAGTTACTTTATGCATTTCTGGGTTATTGCATGCTGTTTGGAACGCCACTGGACTAGTTGTCTGTATGTTGGCCATTAATTGAGAATAGATTGATGAATTTGTAACTTGATCTTGCATTTATTTAGTTCCCAAACTGGGGTTTATGAGGGGACGGGGAGGTTTGTGAGTTATAAAAAAAAATTAATTAAAAAATAACTAAATAAATAAAGCTAAAATATTGTGGTTAAAGTCAATAAAACAAACAAACAAATATATAAATAAATAACTTTAAAAAATAAAAAAATCTATGAATTAATGAATAAATCAATAAATAAGTTTTAAACAAAGTTTAAATAAATTTAAACTAAAAACAAGCAAAATAAAACACTTACTAAAAAATAATGAAATATGTTATTTTTCTTGTGTGTGTCACATCAAAAAAATAGTGAATATGTTGCTAAATTATTGACATATTAACTTAAATCTCAAGGAGACGTCAAAAAAATATTTTAGCTCAAAATATGACAAAAAACATATGAAATGTATGAAGATTTTTTTATTTTTTTCAAACAAAACATTGTAACATTGCTCATCCTCCTTCAGTAGTGTTTAAGGGAAGTCTATAAAATAAATAAATAAATAAATTAACGGCCATCTAAAAATCGTGAATGTGTTGTTAAATTATTGAAATATTACATTAAAATCTCAAGGAGAGTTCACGAAAATATTTTAGCTCAAAAGGGTTCGGATGACAAAGAAAGTTTGGTGATTCTTGCCGTTTAGTAAAGAAGATATTTTTTAGAACAATGCAGATTTACTTTGTCCCGTGTTTGTGAGAGTCTTGGATTCTGGCTTTACCTGTCGCTCAGGTGTTTGAACGGATCCGCTTCCCATGAGAGCGCTTCTGTACTGCTCGGGTAATTCTAGCGCACAGACTCACTGATGTCGGGGGTGTTTGGTGGTGTTCTAGAGATTTTAGTTTTTGAATAAGTACATTTCACCGTGGGCCTCTGTTTTCATCATAAAATGTAAAAGTCTGACGGTGGAGTCGTTCGGTGTGGGTGAAGCTCATGATGGTCAAACCCACATCCGCTGTTCCTCCAGTCTATAAACAAACTCTCTCTCTCACACACACACACACACACACACACACACACACACACACACACACACACACACACACACACACACACACATTTGTGCTCAGATTGAAGCTTGATGACATAATTTCCTGTGCAGCCACTTGTTGATGTTTTTGTCGTCTCAAGGTTTCTCAGAGAAGAATCTGAGGTGAGAGAGGAAAAAAAAGAAAAATAAACAGTATATTTCCTGAGAAAATAACAGTAAAAAATTTAATTTTTAGATATTAAAATTGTATTTTTTACTTTTTTTTTTTTTTTTTTAAATTTCATTTTAGGTAAGCTTTAATTTGTTGTGTTTTGGCATTTTTAAGGTTGTAAAAATTATTATTTTTTATTCATTTTTATTTCAGTTTTAGTTTTGGTTAAATAACAGCTAAAACCCATAATTTACTAAACTAAATAAAAATGAGAAATGTTGCCTTGGTATATTTTTTTATTATATATATATAAATTTTTTATTTCAGTTAACAACTTTTTAAAAATTTTGTAACCCTGCTCTACAATATACTTTAGAGTTAACTAGTTTATTGCATATCATTCCAGTAATTATTAAATTAGGGGAAAATGTTTAAATCTAAAAATAATATAAACAAGAATATTTCACAATGCAAAAGATCTTAATGGTCTTAAACTAGGCTTTATTTTCAGACGTGTTCTTGAAAGCCTTTGAGGTTCACGTCTGCGCTGCTTTTATCGGGTTCGTTTTGTAATCTATTAATATAATTGCATTATATCTGAAATGCACATGAATCAGGTGTGGCTTCCCGTAACCCGTAGTTCTCTGAAAACACTATTAATATGCGCTCTATTTATAGAGCCGTCATCAGAGCGGACGAAGCCTTTTGTGTGTGTTAAAGGTCTGTGTTGTGATTGATTCTCAGCTTAGACAAAAGCAGAAGAGCAGCCGTTTGTATAAACACTGAGAGAGATGCAGTAATTCAGCCAAACATGTTCACGAACCCTCGTTTGCGTGTGCTGTTGTTTGTTGGTGGAACATTAAAGGAGACGTTCAGCAAACGTGATCTTCACATACAGTGACCAAAGACTCAAGAAGCACAATGAAAGCATCGTGAAAGTGTCTCAGCTCGGCTCATGGGCTGTAATTCAAGTCTATTTGAAGTCATTCAATGCTTTGAGTGAGGAACAGACTCATGGGAAATTGTATTATTATTATTCTTTCACGTATACACATGCACTTGCACCTCAAGTATTGTGACAGGTTCGACATCAAATGATGTTTTTATAATTTATTTATTTATTTTTTGGGAACCAAGCATGTTGTACAAACCAGAGTCCATATAACTAAACAAGAAAAGGGAAAAAAAATGACAGAAAAACAAGTTTAACTTTTAAATATTGTTTCCAGATGTCATTTTTAAATTGTTCAGTCATAGCCATTTTACTTATGCCTATAACAAACAAATGTAATAATTAAAAAAGAAACTATATATTTAGAAACACTTTAGCATCACATCAGCTTCTATGAAATTTAATCTTAGCATCCTTTTGTTAATATATTTTTTTAATTGTCTCCCCCCTAAAAAGTGTGCTTTAGGACACTAATGGTACTGCGATGGTACTTTTATCAAATTTTCTGTCCTTTTTGGAGCTTGACAGACATGAAAACTCTCTTTTTAACAACGTACAAGAACACAACAATCATAATCATAATAATAATTTCAGAGGAAGGTGTCAGGAAAGGCGTGCAGGAGCCGAGTGGATCTGTTCACGTCTCATTCTCTCAGCTCACGTCCCTCTGCTGCAGGATTCTCAGATTCTTCGTGGGTTAATCGTCAGAGGTTTGTGTTTTTTGGTCATCTGAAGTAGGTCTGTTGTAGGCAGTGTTCCCAGTGAACGCTTGGCAGCGCCGGGCACCGGGAGTGACCCGCAGCTGTCCGGATCTCTGTCCTCGTGTCCCAGCACAGGAACACAAGCACTCAAACTGGGCCGCGATGATCGCAGGCCAAACAGAAGAGCAGGAGATTCAGAGCAGGGCTGCAAATACCCTTTCAGATAAATGATTCATTTCAAATTTAGGCCTATTAAGCAAAAAATAACAGACTCCACAATGACTAAACTCAAACTCAACAACGGGACAAGTGCTGGGTTAGAACTGCAAGAAGTAATCAATGGACTCTGTTGCCATTTTTCCTTGCCATTTGGCACTTACATTGGATTGAAGCTATACATTTTTTCATTCACTTCATGCATTTTTTCCCTTCTTGCAATTAAAATGCATGACTTGCATTTATCCATTTGCCAGATGTGTTTATCCAATGCAACATGCATTACATTCAAGCCATAGATTGGATCAGTTCATGCATTCCCTGGAAATTGAACCCGTGATCTTGCTGTTGCAAGCACCAATTCAATTGTTTGAGCAACAGAAACACCTGAAATACCTTTCATTACTGCCATCTACACTGAAAAAAACGAAACTATTTTGACTCAAAAATTGTTAGTAAATTTTACAAAAGTTAAGGAATGGCAAGTAGACACTTTTCTCCAAAGCAACTTTGCATTAACACTAAATGTTTTTTCCAGTTCATGCATTTTTTTCCAAACCCATGCATGACTTTCATTTACAGTCATGCATTTGGCAGATGCTTTAATCCAAAGCCGCTTGCATTGCATTGAAGCCATACATTCGATCGGTTCATGCTTTCCCTGCGAGTACTATGTTCAATTGTAGTAAATTTCACAAATAATTACAATGAAACTGCAAGTAGCACATCAAATTAAACATGAAATTTAGAAGCAGAAATGCTGAAATAGTATTGTATGAAATAGTATGATTGATTTTGGATCAGTTACTGTACTGTAACAAATACTCATCTGCTTGTCAAGTCTGAGTTTAGTCATAATGGAGTCTTTCTCTCAAGACCTCAGCCCTTGACCCAGAACATCTTGTGCTTGTATCAGAATGTATTCTGAATGTCCTCATTCTGTGAAATCTGATCATAAATATGTTGCTGATCAAACGTAGGAGCATCTTCTCATCCCAGTATCACTCATCACCCATCAGCGCTTATATAACAGCAGCTCCTGCAGGATTTAACGTCCTACTGAGTCTGCTGACCCGAGGACTGATGGGATGATTTCTGCACTTAAGAACATTGTATGCTCAAGTTTAAATGAATCGTTCACCCAAAAAAAGATGGTATTTTGAAAGTCAGTGGGGTCCATATATTTTGTCCCTTGTATGAATGAGAATTATTCTGGATGCATTGCATGATTGTATATTTGCTGTAAGTCAAAGCTTGTGTTAATAAAACATCACATTATGTGCAGTGCATCGTATGCATGAAGAGGGAAGACGTCCTGATAGAGTGTGTGTGTGTGTGTGTGTGTGTGTGTGTGTGTGTGTGGATGCATGTTGACTGAAGGTGTGTGTGTTTTGGAGCTGATCCTGATTATGTTTGATGGTCTCGTGTTGTTCTGTTCTCTTCGCTGGAACTTGGACCTCTTCGCTTCGTTCTGCCTGTAGAACCAATTTAACCGTGTCCAGTGTGACCCATTTACAGGACCTGAGAGAGACACACACGGCACGCTGTAGCCTACTTACACTAGCCTATATATACCAGCACAGCACACTCATTCAAAACTTTGCTCTGGAAGTGTGTGTGAAGAGAGATGATGATGTTTAATCTGTGTTTGTATTCATCTGTCAGTCTGAGTGTTTGGAGTTCATATCTGCTCGAGCGGCGCTGTTAGTATTTAAATGCGAGTGACATGCACACTATAGTCTAAATTGTGAGGTTTTGGGTTTGTCTGACCTGTTTCTTAGCGTTTGTTCACATACAGTGTGTTCTTGTAGTACATGTCTAGACCTCGTGCCGTGATGAACTCAGATGATCTGCGTTCAATCTCAGATTTTCCACGTCGAGCTATTTGTGATGCTCGTATGTCCCCGAGGCTCGATCGCACAGATCTGTGGCCCAGAATACTTTACAAGAAGTAAAATTAGTAGCAGCTCGTCTAAAAACTGAAGCAGATGAAGCCGATGAGACTCTCGTTCACACCTGCTGTTAACATCTGTCTCCGCTGATCTGATCGCAGAACAGCGTTAAATACCAGATCACAGCGAACGAGCTCCGAGTGTTGTGGCAGGTTACAAAGCAGGAATGTTGAAATGTTGCAACATTTGAAACATTTAAAAAGTAACAGTCTCATAATTGCAAAATGATACAATGGAATGTTGCCGCTAGCAAGAAAAAAATGTTTCAAGAACATTAAAAAAACTGGACTTTTCTTTTTGTACTTCAGCTGATAATACTAACAGAGTAAATGATGTATTCGGTTACATCATCAGTCAAGTGACATTTATTTCTGTAGTGCTTTGTATAATACAGATTATTTCACAGAAATCAGCAAATTCACTTTCAGCTGTACAGAAGACAATAGTGTCATTATTCAGGTTCAGATTAGTTCTCATTCAGCAGTGTCAGTGCAGTTAAACTGATAATACTACTGAACATTAATTGTATTTTATTTGTCAAAAAAAACATTTGTTATAATAGTAACAGATATTTAAATTGTTTTTAAAAATGCATTTTACTTACAATTTCCAATTGATAAAATATTTTATGCTGTATTATATTAAATGTAAAAATTATTTTAAAATATTAAAAAATATTTTTACTTACAATCTCCACACAATAATATATTTCACATCTATGGCCTATCTAGAAAAATGTGTATCTGTTATAAAAATGCCCATGGTGTTGATTTGATTAATTTCCGTGAATTTTTCCAGGTATAGAAACCGTGAGAATCTTGGTTCTTAGCTATTTTAGAGCTTGGTTTTGTCTTGTTTTCATCATTTTTAGTCATCTTGAGGCCCTCTAGTGGACGTCGGAGCCCGAGTTGAGAACCACTGAATCATTATACAGTGTGTATGTGGCCAAAAAGAGATGAAACTGCGTGTGGGTCGTGTTGTGTTTAATAGGTCTGTACGGTGTATTTGATTGTGGAGTACTCCTGTAACACACCGGAAAACAGAAGAAACTGAAGGACAGGGAAGGAGGCACAGACAGAGGGTTCGAGAATGAGCGCTGATCTCTCCGGGATGGAGACTGAGCTACATTTTACACACGAAGAGAAATGAGTTTCCCTCAGGGACACACACACACACACACACACACGCTGAGACAGAGCGAGACTGGAGTACTTCAGCTAGTGCAAGTGAAGCGACTGACGGACACACAGCTGCATCAGTGACACAGAACCCAACGACATGCAGGATTTAACATCAGGTATGTGACTAACAGAACCGTGTGTGTGTGTGTGTGTGTGTGTCACTGTTTGACAGGCATTAAGAGACCACGAGTACAATCTTAAAACCACTCTATGCCTAAAGAGACTTCCATTGCTCCGAGACTCAGTGGAGTATCAGCTTCTCCTAATATTCTCACGAGGAGTAACACAGCCCTGAACGAGTCTGTAGCTGCGGTACAGCAAGAGCTGCCTAACAGGGAACATTCTCACAACGGTTTTAACAGTTATAGAAATGTTAGGTCAAAACGTTTATGGAATGTTCTAACTTTATTAATATTTGATATGCATTCTTATCATGTCTAGAAAAATTTCTTGGAACATCTTGATGTTATTTGCACTTGTTGAACGTTCTCTTAATGTTGAGAACATTCTCCAAATGTCCTTATTTGTACTTGAACGTTCTAAGAAATGTTTTTGTAACCTTTAACTAATAACAAAAAAACCTTTAACGTTCTTAGAATATTGAAAATGAACATTCAGATAATATGATATTTTGGGTGAAAATAGAATGTTTTTGTAACCTTTAAATCATGACGAGAAGCATTTCAAAACAATGTTCCCACAACATTTTCATAACCAAATTTTGTTTTGGCCCTGAGCTACTGGGATCTGTGAGTTTTAACTGCAGAGATACGAATCTTGGCAAAAATGAGCGCGGTTTGAGACGCTGAGACTTAAACTCTAGAGAAGATATCTAGATAAAATATCTGAGAAGCAAGAGACTTAAAGGCCAACATTCACACCTCGTTTGACTTCCGTAATGTGATGAACTTCCATGTAATTCTGGACAGAAACAGCATCAGCTGGAATTAAGGAAGTAAATGAGTTTGTTTTTTGTCATGTGACTTTAAGCAAAGCCCTCACATTGTTCTCTGTTTAATCTCGTTGTTGTCTCGGACAAAATGTCAGATTTGTCAGAGAGAAGTAGTAGGAGGCGGTAAACGCTGAAGGCTTTTTCACTGGAGTCACGCAGCTCTGTTTTCTTCTGAACACAGAGCTTTCAGTGTCTCAGTCCTGCCGCATGACGTTTAGATGAAAACACTGAAGGAGATCGGTGTAGTTCTGTGTATTCATTTTGCACATTTAAATAGTTATTGTAGTAAATGTCTTGTTTGTGGTTTTTGGCTGGTTTGGTTAGGAAGGTTATGATGGAGGTTGGAGTTCATCCTATCACAGAGGAACAGAGACGGTGAAGGGTCTGGAAAATACTTCATGCTTCATTGTGAATGAACAAACACCTGTAAGACTGTTCCAGCTCTGAAAATCAAAGTTAAAGTCTTGAATTTGATGCGTGAGGTTCCTGGTCTTATTGTGAATGGTTCATTAGTCGGGGCTCAATATTAACGCTTGTCTGGGACAAGCAGCCTGATTAAAACATCAGTAACAAAAAATTACTAGAAAAGCACCGAAACTTTGCCGAGAATGTTTCAGATTTTATTAGATTCAGAATAAATGTGACCCTGGACCACAAATCCAGTCACAAGTGTCAATTTTTGGAAATTGAGATTTATAGATCATATGAAAGCTGAATAAATAATCTTTTGTTAGGATCAGACAATATTTGGCTGAGATGCAACTATTTGAAAATCTGGAATCTGAGGGAGCAAAAAAATCTAAATATTGAGAAAATCACCTTTAAAGTTGTTCAAATGAAGTTCTTAGCAATGCATATTACTAATCAAAAATGAAGTTTTGAGATATTTACGGTAAGAAATGTACAAAATATCTTCATGGAACATGATCTTAATATCCTAATGATTTTTGGCATAAAAGAAAAATGTATAATTTTGAGCCATACAATGTATTGTTGGCTATTGCTACAAATATAGCTGTGCTGCTTATGACTGCTTCTGTGCTGCAGGGACACAAACGGTGACTGATAATGTCAACACATCAGTGATTCGTTACTTAATGATTCAGCATTTTTGAATGAATTGGGTGAGTCAGTGATTCAGTGAGCCATTCATAAATTAAAAAAAAATGTAAGTAAGAGTTGATAAAACACTGATGGGAATTTTACTTCAGGATAAATTACATTTAGACCACAAAAGCATCCGGTCAAAGCAACTTTTTGACTTTTTCAAGTGAATGACCGATTTACTACAAACACATGTGAAGATTTAAGGGCAGAGCAGGTGATTGGGTTCACTAACATGTTTTGTTCTGCTTGGTCATGTGTTCTGGAGGAGGCGTGGCTTAGGAGAGTGATTTGCAGGGAGGGTGGAATCTTACGCTTTTTAAAAGCTAGCTTGCTATTGATAGCCTCTCCCTTACCCTACCTTTAATGATTCAGCATATTTGAATGAATCGGGTGAGTCAATGACTATGTTTACATGGACATCAGTATGCTAATTATTTACCTTATTCTGAAAAAGACAATATTATGATTAAGGTGTTTACATGAGTTGCTTTTAGAATATTCCTTTCATGTTCCTGTTTTACATGTTATAGCGATTAACAGCACGTCATTACACAACCGAAATTCATGTAGAAACATAGTTCGTCTTCGTTATGATGCCATATACAGTTTTGAGTGTTTCATTTTTAATTCTATGAAAGCTTGAAGACGTGCAGTTAATTATTTGTCATGCTATACGTGCAAACAGTGTTGTTGAAGCCATGCTCATCCACTCGTGTGTGTATTCTGTCACAAAATGCGAAAAATGAAAAGTCCTACACGATGGTAATAGTGTGATTAAGGTTTGTACATGTCTATACTGCACTTAAATAGGAATACTCCACATGTCTTAATTCGATTTGTGTTTACTTTGATTATGACTTTAGGTCATTAAGGTAATCAAAAATCTGTTTACGTGGTAGATTCTCATTCAGAGTATTGTTTTGATAGAATACTGATGGGAATATTGCTTCAGAATAAATTACATTTAAAATAAAATAATTCCAGACAAGCAACTTTTTTACTTTGACAAGTGACATGTTTAATTTAGCACATGTGAAGGCTTAATGTTGAGCCCTGGTGCACATGCTTGACCTTAACTTGCTCCACCTCTGAATTGACTCTCTAGGCTGGGCAGGCTATTGGTTAAATGCCTAATTTCTGCTTCATTAAAAGAAATCGTAATCTGTATGAACAGCCCATCTGGCTCAGACTTAAATGGACTAATGACTAAGCGAATGAGTTTGGGCCGGATCTGCCCGTCTGTCTTTGTAATAAGCATTTGAAACTTGTTTAACCTGTTTGAAAACAGTCATTTCTGTCATGGCAACTCTTTAGCCTGGTAATATACTTGATAATGATAATGCGCTCGGTCTTGGCAGAATAGATCTTCTACACAAGTACTGAGACTTACTAAGACTTGCCAATACATCCACAGACATGGAAATACTGCTGCTGCACATGTAACATATGAAATAACTCCAGTATATGTGAAACACCTTGAAGCAGATCTATACAGGTGGAGCTGGGGAGGTGGAGGGTTTCTCAAGCCTGTTACGCAGCAAGCTCATTGGCTGCTGATGTGAAAAGAAACCAATCAGGTGCGCCATGTGAATAGTGATGTTAGCATATCAGATTGAGCTCGAATCTATCAGCCTGTGCCATCTAGGGTTTCATGACAGAGCTGTGATTGCGGTTTCTTCCACATTCTGGTTAAAGCAAAGGAAATACACAGATGTTATGAACGGTTATTTAATCAGCTTTAGTGATTGTATTGTTTGAAACTGTCAAGGCAGATCAAACTGGGATTAATTTCTCTAATCTAGATTAGTCCCATATGCTGCATGAATCCTGATGAGAAGACCAGCAGGAATGTTGTTCTGAATGACCGTCTACACAGGGTTCCTCAATAGGTGGAAACATCCGTGACGAAAAGAAAAGTGGACACGGAAAACAGACGATTCAAATGTGAATGAACTGAACAATTTTGAGTGAGTGAGTGATACCATCTTTGTTATGGTGTGCACATGTTGTTCACATTGAGTTAACAATTTCAACGAACCACAAGTGTGCTTTTCAAGATCTGAGGTAAAATACCTATTGTTGCTTTCAGTATGGATGTAAAAGGTCACGCAAAATAATATTCACACTCACATTACAAACATTCTAACTTTGAATAAAGCACATTATCATTCCCTCAGTAATGATGTACTTACTGAGTAATCATCACTGTTTGTTTGTTGTTCCAGCCACGATGTCGCGGGTGAATAGGACAAAAACCAGTGTTGGGGAAAGTTACTTTTAAAAGTAATGCATAACAATATTGTGTTACTCCCTAAAAAACTAATTATGTTACTCAGTTACTTTTTATGCAAAGTAATGCGTTACATTACTTTTCTAATCTGGGCTGGGCTGGCTTGTTTGTTTTTAATATATATAGTTCTATTTTTGGTAAATGTAAAAGCCCTTTCACAACAAAAAGTGAAATGAATAAACCTCAGACTGAAGGAAAAGTAAATTCACGTCTGTACAGCAGAACGCAGGAGAAGAAAGTTCAACTCTTCAGCAATTAAAAAAAAATGAAGCATGCATGTTAGTTTATCTAGAGTCATTTTTGCTTATTAGTATGATTGAATTTGATAATTGAAGCTCAGCAGCAAACACATTGGTTAATAAAATGGGATTAAATACATGAAGGATATTTGAGTTATTAACCATTTAAGCTCTGCATATTCTGAGTTTGCATTTCACTGTTCTTTATTCATTTGGAGGAATACTGAATCTGTTTTTGTGCAGGTGAGATGAGTAAATGCATGGCCACACAGAACGAACCATACACACGGCACACAATGAATGCCTCTGCACTTACTCCAGATTTCTCCCAACATGGGTAACAGGAGAGTCAATACATGGGGAAACAAAGTATTTGAAAAAGTAGCATCATAATGCGTTACCCCAACACTGACAAAAATGACATGGAAAAAGATACATTTTATCACGTCGCGTCGCGTCACGTCTGGTTGCGACACAGTGTTACAGTTTGATCCCCACAAAAATCTAAGTATAAAAATATTAATGCTGACAGATCTAATAATTGAATCTGTAATTAGGGAAAGTAAAGAGAAGAGATCCAGATGAGCAGAACAGTTGACCTGCACGGCAGACATCAAGTTCCAGATTTTTTGTTTCTTCGTTTGTTTTTAATATTCAACAGGCAAAGTTCTTTTGTTTTCTGTATTTGAATACAAAAATGTTGATAATTGTTTGAATAAAACAGACTACTGGCAGGGGGAGGGGACTACTGGGTTGTGACTTTTAACAACAATAACAAAAACTGCAGTAACAACAAGCAAACGTTTTGGTCCTGACATGTTCGGTGGCCCTTGGCTCGGTATTGTTTGGCAGAGTTTGTCCCTCGGTGAAAACTAATTGAGGAACCCTGTGGCCTGTAGCACGAAGCTGGTTTCAGGTAAGTTCACGTTTAGTTTGAGCAAACTCAAGAAGGTGGGTTGGTTCTGAGCGGGTTTCATCACCATGGTAACTTACGCTAACCCAAACTGGACCAATCAGATGTGAGCAAAGAGACATAATCTGATGCAATTAAGTCACTCCCCCATATCAAATTACAGTAGTTTAGAGTAGAAGAATTGCCTTTTGCTGCTAATTATTTATTATATTAATATCATGTGAATTATAATTATTCATTATATAATTATAAAATATTAATATTAGATTTGCTTTAATTTACATGAATTAATTTAATTGCCTATAAATAAGTTTCAATATATAAAGCTTTTAAAATGACTAAACAATATGTATTTTCTTTTGAGCTCTTTGTGAAAGTATATAAATGATTAAATTCATAGTCAGATATTTTCTTTCTGCTGCCTTCTCAAACGTTTGCTGCAGCAGCAGTGTTTATTCCTGCTTTTGTGAGCCGGCTGAACCTGATCTAAGGTTTTGTCAACTCTAAACTTAAACTGAGTTTGTTCATCTCACTTCGTGCTACAGGCCACTGGTCTCCAACACCTTCAGCATACATGGTTTCTCTATTTCTCCATGCAGGTTTTCTGAGTTCGCGTGTCATCGGTCATGGCGCTGGTCCAGTCTCTCCCTGTGTCCATTGACCATCCAGGACCAGGCCTGGACCCGCGTCTCCATCCCGCCTCACCTCCTCTGATGGGAGCGATGGGTGCCGTCAGCAGCATGATGCAGAGTCACGTCACTTATCCTGACCGCGCAAACATAGAGGTCAGCACCAAATTCCGCAAGGGCACGCCGGGCTCCGGACGCCTGCTGTCCGAAACCTCACAGGGAAGCCGGACTCCGTCCAGCAAGAGGAGGACCGTCACCAGCAGAGCCAAGGGCTTCGGGACTCGCTCATATTCACATGAGGACTTGATAAGAGACTGGAACGATAATCATTTGGATGTGGGTTCGACTGGTGTGGACGGACCTCCCAAACTGGTTCCAGTGTCTGGACAATTAGAAAGAGTGAGTACAGGATTAGAGATGAATAAAATAATCCTTATATCTCCTATCAGTTCTTATCTTATCATAATAAAGGCCAATAACTTTTAAAAAAATACTAAATTATACATATGTATATAAATAAAATGTAATAAAATGTAAAATATTCTACAGACTACATATATATATATATATATATATACACACACACACACTTAAAATACTTTTTTAAAAATTATATATATATATATATATATATAATTGTATATTAGAAATGTTTACATTTATTAATCTTTTATTTATTTATATTAATTAAATGAGCACTAAAGAATGAGAAAGGTAAAGTAAATCTTTAACAACACAAATAATTTAATAGCAATTTAATGTAGTTTTTATCTTTAATATTAGTTTAATTTATACTGTATTGTGCTAGCTACACAATTTTTATACCTTTATTTTCATTTCTTTCATACCTTTTATGATAGTTTTTAATCACTTTTATGTGAAGCACTTTGAATTACCATTGTGTATGAAATGTGAATTTAAATTGTTTGTGCTTTATTTTTAAATTAAGACCAAACGGTATATAAATGTAAAATTTCCAAAGTCGTTATATAGATTTAATATTAAGGTTTCATCATGATAGCCACTGATTTAACTGCAGTGACACACAACATGCCTTTATGTTAAAATTAAATAAAACCACTCATAAAAAACAAGAACCTGGTCTTCAATGAGATACCAATGGTTGATCAGGCTATTTATGCATTCTTTATAACAACTTGTTTACGCTATTCTTCATTCTTTCAAGCAGACATATTTATTTCTATAAGAGCTACTAAAGTGATTCAGTCAAGAGTAATGAGTGATTTTCTGTCTTTCTTTTTTTGCTTGATTAACATCAATGACTTGGACAATAGCAACTAAATTAGGCTGCTATCCCTTTAAAACCCAAATGCATGGATGCAATGTACTGATAAATACTTTCTCCCTACGGTTTACGTTCACTTAGGTCGTAATCAACTCTTTATGTGAATACTCGTCAAAACGGACAATTCAACATTATTTTGTGTAACTCTCCGTTCATGCGACATGAAAGAGTACTCGTGCACTTTCTGCATGTGCATGCTTCAGTGTCTGCGCTCAGAAAACCAGACTGAAGTTCTCTCTCGCGTCGTTAAATTTATCCATATATCTGCTCTTTTCTTTCTCACACATATTGACATTTCTGAACGTTTTATGAGACGTGCAGCATGTGTATTTTACCTTGTGTCCTGCAGGATAGATCATACAGTTCAAATGTACACATTTAACCTCCTAACCACGCAGCAGATTCGTTCTGAAAGAATCTCTTCCCAAACCGTCCCTCCCTAACATTTTTGTCTTAGTTTTTGTCATTTAAAACGAGTATTAGTTCGTTATCATCTCATTTTCGTTGTGAAAAAAATGAACACTGCTGCTGGTAATGCTTCATGATTTCTGATGTTTGTTTCTCTCAGAACGTTCAGCAGGCCATAATCAGACCCACTGCCTTCAAACCCGTGGTCCCTCGGAGCCGTAACGGCGTGCAGTATCTGTCCCCGCAGCTCAGAGCCGGTCTGTCGGGAAGCCAAGGAAACCTCAGCATGCTTTCTCCAGAAGACGAAGACATCTCGCCCGTGACGACGGAACGGCGCAGCTCTTTCAGCGGAGCTCGTAACGCTTTGTTCAGCCAGTCCTTTACCATGACGGACACGGCACGCAACTCCTTAACCAACCTGCCGGCGTATAACGGGCCGAGCCAGAGCCAGAGCGAGGCCGGCAAACATCACGGACACTCCAACTCCGACAGCGGCCGCTCCTCGTCCAGCAAGAGCACGGGCTCCCTGAGCGGCCGCGGCCCGCTGCTGACCGACCCGCTGAGCCCGCCGCCCATCGAGGCCTACGAGGCCATCGTCAGAGACCTGGAGGACAAACTGAGGGATCGAGACCTGGAGCTTCAGCGGCTCCGAGAAAACCTGGACGAGAACGAAGCAGCTATCTGTCAGGTGCTTTTCATCTCCACTTAAGAGTATTCAAGGGAGAAAATAATCTCTATTAGGAGGGTTTGATGAAAATGAATGTTGGTCATCAAGAAATTAATTTGTTTTACCATGTAATTTAATCAATGTCAATGTAATTTAAAGTTAAGCCAGACCACTGTGGAAAAATACCAGATATGAAAACGAATGAGGAAACCCAAGAGCTCAACACTCGGATCCAGAAGTAAACATCTCATTCATTTCCTCCATAGAAATCATTTTTTAATAATAATCATAATAATATAAATAAAAACGCAGATAGAAATTTGCCAAAATCTGGTACAATGCATTAAATGGAAACATTTATTAAAAATTATACACTGTCAAATAAATAAACGGTGGGGGGATTTACAATAAACTATCACATTATAAAAATAATTTTGGAATTTGGAATGTGCCCCGTGAACCGTACGGTTCGGTACGCATACAGTGCCACCCCTAATATACATTTATAAATGCACTTGTCTGAAGTTTAAAATCATTGGTGTACCCATAAGCCAATCACATAACGTTTGGTTATGACGTATGTTATGTGCCGGCTCAGCCGTCTCGAACTTCCACTGTAAACACAGGTATGCGGCGAAAACAAAACCATCGAGCGAAATACCGGAGAGAAGATGGCTGCCAACGACTTTTGCAGATTATGCAAAATGTGAACCAAACACTCTTCTTGTTCGGGCTTCTGTTGGCAAATGTCAGGAATATTCTCCACAACAGAGCGAATAGCATCTGTGTCTCCATGTCTGCTGTCGTTTTAGATTTCGCTCACCTGAACTACAATCTTAAATTCAGCGCTTAGCGTCTACGTCACGGCTCTCAGCCCACCCTCTGTTCGTTGATTGGCCGGCTGCTGCGGAGCCGGAGATAAACTGGGAGATGGTTTGCTATATCAGACTGAGTACAGAAGCCAACTGAAATTGAGCGGAAGTACAAAGTCTGACGTAGTCTGGCTAATATATATATATATATATATATAGGTAGTTGACAAATAAAAATTGGTGTCCTATGGTGTGAAAAATGTAGAAAAAACAACAACCTTAACATACAAAAAACATGAGAAAATTGTATCTTCCGCGGTCACACTAGTCTTTTCACACGGGCTTGCGCTTGCAGTCTGACGTATACGCATGCGTATGAATGGATGTCAATGGAGCGAAAAGAGCAGTCTGACCCCGGCTTTAGAGTTACAAATAGCATGAGAGAGGTTTATCTTCAATGTTAGAGGTTTTTTTTAACATTTTTCTGTCGCACCATAGGACAGAAAACAAACCATATATTAATGGAAAGCTTATTTATTCAGCTTTCAGATGATGTAAAAATCTCAATTTCACAAAATTGACCCTTATGACTTGTTTTGTGGTCCAGAGTCACATTTATGTTTAACAGGCCTTGAACATAGAAACTAAAAATTGCTAATTTGTAGCAGATGCTAAACTCTGTGTGTTGGTGCAGGTGTACGAGGAGCGTCAGAAGCGCACGGAGCTGGAGATGGAGGAGTTCAGACAGACGTGTGCAGCTAAGATGCAGAAGGCGTCTCAAAAGGCGCAGCGCGAGCAGCAGCTCCTGCAGCTCCAGATGTTTCAGCTGCAGCAGGAGAAGAAGAAGCAGCAGGAGGACATGACGCAGCTCCTGCAGGAGCGCCAGAGGCTCGAGGATCGCTGCGCCTCCTACGAACGAGAACACACACAGCTGGGGCCCAGACTGGAGGAGACCAAGTGGGAGGTGAGGAGCAATGACACACTATGTCACAGGATATTAGGGATGGGCGATACGGGCTTCAAAATATATCACGATAATTTCTGGTATTTATTGCGATAACGATATCAAATGATGATAATTCAGGGAATCCTGTTTCTTTAGAGAAAAGTATTATCTTTCTTATTTTTACCCAATGTAACGTAATGTAACAACTGTTTAATTCATACTGGAAGCCGGAGGGCGCTCTTGCGCAGAAACTCCACATATGCATCGCAGAAATAATAGCACTGATGACGCTCCAGGAAATCCCTAATATGGACAAAGGTATCCAGTTATGGCTGTATTAGCTGAATAAAAAAAAAATTTAAATTGAGAAAACTATGTGACAATATATGGTTTATCGGTGTTCTTAAAGCAATCTTGTGTATTTTTAGTATAAAGCATATTTATAATAGAGATGCACCGATCGACCGGCCAGGGACCGGAATTAGCCGTTTTTTTTGCATGATCGACCCGAACCGTCATTCTGCCGATTTCGAGCCAGTTTGTTTTGACATCACACTTACACACTTCTGATAATGTATTTATATCGAGCCAGATGTGGCTTGCTCAGCCTGAGTGAGAGAGGTTTATGCAGAAACAAATGAGCGCAGCAGCACACACAGAGTTATAGATGCATACTGCAGTAGTAAAAAAAAATATATATATATATTTATAATATATGATTTAGGTATGCAAAATTGCATGACCAGAATGTTTCAACACCATTGCAATGTGGTTTTATACAATCGTAGTTCAATAAGCAAGAAGTTAAAATTAAGTGACTTACATTTTAGACACAATATTGACTGTTTGCTCAATTTCGCTGATGAAAATAGTTCCAATCAGAGCCACAGCACAACTGTTTTGTGTCTCCCAGCAACAGTGGTGTTTTGTTACTGAATGTTTTTGAACAAATCAAGTGAGTCAATGATTCAGTAACCCATTCATAAAGACAGTTGTCACTTGCCTTGTTTCTGAATAAATCAGTTTGCGGTGTCTTTTTTAAGTATGTTACATGATTTATGTGGCCCAATAATTGGTGCAACTTCATTTTATTTTGGGCACAGAGTTTGTAAACTCCCAGAAGTGCACTTTTGTGTCATTAACTACGTTTCCAAAGTCATGAATTAAACTTGGAATATATTATATAAAAGTGAAGTGGCATGTGGCCAAGTATGGTAACCCATACTCGGAATTAGTGCTCTGCATTTACTCACTCTCACACACACACGGAGCAATGGGACATTCACTCGCCCCACCTACAATCCCTGCCGGTACAGAGACTCGGACCCACAACCTTTGGGTTACGAGTCCGACTCTCTAACCATCAAGAGAATAAAATCTTTGGTAAAAATAATCACTATTAAAATACTTATAGTTGCTGCATGCTTTTGCTCAATTTAGCAACTGTTTCTCAGCTGGTTCTGATAGGGCTGCAAGATTAATTGAATGTGATAGTCATGCGCATCTTGTCAGTAAAGCTGGTTCTGTAATCAGTAGTAAATCTCCATAATGTGCTTTCAGATGGAGCAGCATTTACTACACAGAGCCGTAATTCACTGACAAGCTACAAAAAAAAAAAAAGTAAATAAAACCGCAGACGATATAATTGCATGGTTCTGAAATCTAAGAAATTGCTCTGCGACAATGACAGCTGTCAGAGAGACTGACGCAACTGGGAATCTTGCCAGAGAGCTCAATCATCTTCAAGTGTTAACAAAACAAGCCAATGACAGTTGCTTTGCATCGCGCCCCGCAGCACGGGTATAAAAGGCAAACACGTGCAGACGCACATCAGCTTTTCGCTTTGGAGCTGAGCCTTCCTGCTTGTGCAATCCAGAGCTGACCGCTATGTTTTCCCGGGCCGCTGAAAGCATCGGGCTGCACTGGAGACCTCCTCCTTCTCTCCAATGCTCGAGGTTGGATGATTGGTTCCTAGGGGCGCAGGCCGATCGCCAGGAGCCACCTCCAGTTCCATTCTTCCTGGAGGCGCATGAGGAGGTGACTAGGTCTTGGAAGGCACCTTTTTCTGCCTGAAACAGAGCTAGTGCCTCCTCCGTCCTCACCACCCTCGATGATGGAGCGGCCCAAGTGTATGTGGAGATCCCCCCAGTCGAGAGCGCTACTGCGATGCAAAATGCCGCCACCTGGTGGGGTAATCCACGCCTTCCATCCAGGGCCTGTAAGATCTCATCCGCTCTAACGGCCTAGGCTTACAGAGCTGCTGGACAGGCCAATTCCTCCCTGCACGCCATGGCCCTCCTGCAGGTCCACCAGGTCAAGGCGTTAAAGCAGCTGTACGAGGGTGGTGCTAACCCAGGTGTGTTGCAGGAGCTGCGCACAGCGATGGACCTCACCCTGAGGGCGACGAAAGTCACTGCGCGGTCCCTGGGTCAGACGATGTCCACTTAAGTGGTTCAGGAGCGCCACCTATGGCTGACTCTAGCGGATATCCCCTATCCTCCAGGCCGGTCTATTCGGCGAAGCGGTGGAGAGCTTTGCCCAACAGTTCTCTGCCGCACAGATGCAAACGGAGGCGTTCCGTCACATCCTGCCCAAGCGGCCTGCTGCTGTCTCCACCCCACCGCCGGCCGTAGTCCCTCCGCCTGCTCGTCGCTGAGGGCGCCCTCCTGCTGCCTCCACCTCCGCTCCAGCTCGGCCTCAGCCGCAGCCTTCACACCGGCCGCAGCGTGGAGCTGACGGCAGGAAAGCAGCGCAACCCGTCTCTGCCCCTGCCAAGCCTAGAAAGGGCGAGGGCAAGCAGCTTTCCTGAGACGGGCGACCCGGAGTTTCATGATTCTGCTCTTCAGGAAATGGTGACCGCACCACTCCTTCCCCCGGAGGAGGACCGGGCGGAGAATCTTTTGTTTCCTTTTTGTTCTGTTCCACTGCTGGCTTCCCAGCCAGTGGTACCCAAAACCTCAAGTTTCCTTTTTCTCCAGGTCTCAAGAGGGTGAGGATGGTGGTGCACGAGGCGCAGCCTCAACACCCCTGTCCCCCTCTCCTTTTGCCAGCGGGCAGCAGGGCCCGGCTCGTGGATGCTATGCCTCCTCACGTGCCCCCTGCCCAACCGTGGAGCCAGGTAAGTGTCGCAACGCGCACTCAGACCCCACTCCGGGATGCGCTGCCTTCCGGGTTGGGTCCCTGTGCTCCACCTCACTGCCCCACTGCGGGTATGTTGGTTGTTCCCCTAGTCCCGCTTGTTCGGTTGCTGGAGGCTTGGCTAGAGCTCCCCAGACCGTCTCGCTGGCTCACGAGAACCATCAGACTCAGCTATGCGATTCAATTTGCCCGGCGCCCTCCCAAGTTCAGGGGCATTCGGTTCACCTCTGTGCTGGACAAAGATGCTCCTGTCTTGCGTGCAGAGATCGCTGTTGGCAAATTCCTCTGGGGAGGGATCTCCTTTCTCAGAGAGACAGGGCACCCTCTGGCACCTGCCTCCAGACCTGTGGAATCTCCACGTCTGGTCCCTGGATGGGACGCGGAGGTTCTAGGTGGGCTACCTCCAGTGGTAGTGGACACCATCACTTGGACACCAAACACGGCTTGGTCATCAGGTTCCTCGGAGGGGCGAGGAAGTTAAATCCTCACATATACTTGATTATAATGAAAATTCTAATAATAATTCTAATAAGAACTCAGATAAATCATATATTGTTTTAGTCCTGTGTTTATTAGTCACGCTGAATCAATGAAAGCAGTTAAATCTTCTGTTTATTCAGCTACTGCTATAGGGATTGCCTGGGTTTCTTCTGGAGATGTACTACTGATCACAGAACTGTGCTTCACTGACAAGATTTCTTTTTATTTATTATATAATTTAAAAAAAACCTTGTTACGTGTACTGCATTAAGCTAACTGAGACTTGTCATAGCACTTGCGTATCATTGCTCTTTTGTTGATTCTGATTGCTTCCATTGTCCTCGTTTGTAAGTAGCTTTGGATAAAAGCGTCTGCTAAATGACTAAATGTAAATGTAAGATGCGCATGACAATTGCAGCTTTTGCCTAATCACGATTGCGAATTATCATGCAGCCCTAGGTTCTAAACTTGTTGCATTTCTCTTAGTTGTGCCAGAATTTCCAAAATTTCCAAAAATTGACCCTTATGGCTGGTTTTGCGTCCAGGGACAAATTTTTGTTTCTCAGCTGATTCTGAACTTGTTGCATTTCTCTCAGGTGTGCCAGAAGTCTGGAGAGATTTCCCTGCTGAAGCAGCAGCTTAAGGACCTCCAGGCCGATCTGGCGCAGCGCGTTGGTGAGCTGGTGACGTTACGAGGACAGCTGCGAGAGGTTCGAGCCGAGCTGCAGACGAATCAGATTCAGCTGCAGGAGGCGCACACGTCCTCGCGCACACGGACGCTGGAGCTCGAGGTCTGCGAGAATGAACTGCAGCGCCGCAAGAGCGAGAACGAGCTGCTCCGTGAGAAAATGAGCCGTCTGGAAGATGAGTCGTCTCACCAGCGTCTGAGCGCAGATGACAGCGAGGAACTGAACGCTTCAAAGCAGCAGATCGAGCGATTAAAGGGGGAGCTCACTTACGAACGCCAGCGGTTCTCTGATCGCGTGTCTGCATTTGAGAGCGAGAGAAAGAGCTGGGAGGAGGAGAAAGACAAAGTGATTCGATATCAGAAACAGCTGCAGCAGAACTACGTGCAGATGTACAAAAGGAACCGAGATCTGGAGCGATCGCTCCGGCAGCTCAGCCTCGAGCTGGAGTCCCGAGAACAGGATGATGACAGCAGCGGAAACGAAGTCACGTTTGACGACATCGCTGCTACCGAGATCTGAAACAAGTAATCGTCTACTGCCGCACTCATTTCAGATTTCCTCTGCGTAAAATGCAACTAAGTTTTGTTCTCAAATAGTGCTGTCAAACAATTAATCGCATCCAAAATAAGTTTTTGTTTACGTAATATATGTGCGTGTACTGTGTATATTTATTATGTATATTTAAATACACACACACATACAGTATATATTTACCTTCATGTAATTTCTATTATATATAAATATATTTAATATATAAACATAATATATTTTTCTTAAATGTGACCCTGGACCACAAAACAAGTCATAAGGGTCAATTTTTTGAAATTGAGATTTATGCATCATCTGAATAAATAATCTTTCCATTGATGTATGGTTTGTTGGACAATATTTGTCTGAGATACAATTATTTGTAATCTGAGGGAGCAAAAAAATCTAAATATTGAGAAAATCACCTTTAAAGTTGTTCAAATGAAGTTCTTAGCAATGCATATTACTAATCAAAAATGAAGTTTTGATATATTTACGGTAACAAATGTACAAAATATCTTCATGGAACATGATCTTTACTTAATATTCTAATGATTTTTGGCATAAAAGAAAAATGTATAATTTTGAGCCATACAATGTATTGTTAGCTATTGCTACAAATATAGCTGTGCTGCTTATGACTGCTGCTGTGCTCCAGGGTCACAAATATATATGTGTGTGTGTGTGTGTGTGTGTGTGTGTGTATATATATATATAAATAACAAATATACATAGTACACACACATGTTATGTAAACAAAAACTTTTATTTTGGATGTGATTAATCGTGGTTAATCATTTGCCAGCACTATTCTCAAAAGAGAGTTTGGGCTGTTCACACAGAACGCGTTTTTGACACATGGGCAGTAGAATGGGGGAAAAAAACGTGTGTTTTTTGATAATTTAACAACTTTTAAGTTGAGCGCTGCATTTTTAGAATGCCATTTTATGCATGGAACGCTGCAAGCGCATCTGTCTTGCATCAAAAAACAATGTAATATTATAGTGGAATGGGAAAACACATTCTTTGTGAACGGCCCTTAATCTACTGCAGACGAATTCAGTGCCGTTCTTAAGTATGTTACATGAGTTATGTGGCCCAATAATTGATGAAGATTCATTAAATTGACTCCGTGTCATTTTGGGCACACAGCTTGTAAACTCACAGAAGTGCACTTTTGTGTCATTAGCTACTTTTCCATCCAATGTTGCAAATTAATCTTGGAATATCGCATAAAATATTTGAGAATAAAGCGCCTTTCTTTAGGTGCAAAGTAAATCACTCTTAAAATACTAAAAAGTTGTCTGTGCATCTTGGTCTGCGGGGTTTTGGTGCCATGTCAAAAAAAAAAAAATTAAATTAACATTGTGGGAATGAAGTCAAAATATTTTGAGAATAAAGTCAAAATGACCACAACGAAGTCATAGCAATTCTAAAGAATAAAGTCGCAGAAGTAAGAGATTAAAGTCTAAAGTTTATATATTTTGAGAATAGTCAAAATTATGAGAAAAATTGTAGCAGTACAAGAATAAAGGCATAAAAATACGAGGTTAAAGTCGTAATATTTTGAGAATAAAGTCATAGTACTATGAGATTAAAGTTTTGATTTTGAAAGATTTAGAAAATAGTCAAAATTACCTGAACAAAGTCATAGCAATATGAGAATAATGTCTTAGAAATATGAGATTGTTGTAATATTTTGAAATAGTTAAAATTTCTAGAGAAAAAAAATTGCGAGAAGCAAAACTGTTTGGCAGCTTCTATGCAAGAAATTGACTTTTTATTTTATTTTTAATGTGGCACTAAAACACCATTGTAGGCATTTCAGAACAACTAAAATAGTACTTGAGATGATGTGTGATGAGTTAGTCCAGTTGTCCAGTCTTTGACAACTTCATGTGTTTGTTGCTCATTCAGGAATTTATTCTGTAAATGTGTTTCAGTCGTAGTTTAAGCACACGTTTCCATGCAAATTAAGAAAAAAAAAAAGTTTTGTCTGAATGCACATTTTAGATTTTATGCATATCCATCTAGCCATTTTTTTTTATGCGATATCCCAAAATTTGCATTGATTCTCACATAAAGATAAGAGCTCTGCTCAGAGTCTGGACTCCAGAAGCACAGTTATACTGCGATCATGAATCTTCAGAATCAACGTAATTGAGCGTCCAATTAGTAAAAGCTGCTCATGACTTTGTTGAACTCAATTACAAAGTTAGGATCACCAGCTGCTCTTATGTAAAAAATAAAATGATTCTGTTCTTCAGTAGTTTAATGTATTTATGAAGTATTTTGCTCTTAATAAACAACAAAGCTGCACATGCATCCATACTGGTGTTAAATAATAATCTATAACTCAAAAATAATTCCAGTCCGAGGATATGAGCAGCAAGTAATTCTGACAAGAGCTGAACTAGCTTTTTAATAGAGCTATTAAAAACACTAATGTGAGGAATATAAACTCTTCTTTCATAAAAGCTACTGACTGTTATATTTGTACCAAAATAAACCCATTACTGCACACATAATACTGAATAATATATATATATAGATGCGTACATATAGAAGCCACTGTGAATAGACCAAAGCGTTGCTTGTATCTTGTGGGTGATTGTGGCGGTGTTGTAATTTTTTAATTAACAGTATTTGTATGAAGCCAATACATTGTATATTTTTCGTGCTGTATATTTAATGTTCCTATGAGCTGTTTGTAATTAAAAACCTGCAATGACTCACATTCACTGGTATTTTATTCAGTATTTATGTTCTTAAATGGCCGCAGTAAAAAATATTATGACTACTGATCTTTGTAATAAATCAACAGTGTCACCAGAGCAATTAAACCAGGATTTATTCTAATTTACAAACAGGTTAAGGTTGACAAAAGCATTTTGTTGGATGTGATTTCTGAGGAATGGAGCCGGTAGGAAAGTTCTCATGACCCTGACTAATGCTTTATAAAAGTTATAGGACAAATCATTCCTAAAATAACGTTCATGGAACACTTATAATTATATTAATGTTACATATACATTCTCAACGTTGAAAAAACGTTCTGAGATCATTCTCAAAGTGTTATTACATTTCTGTAACCTTTAAATAACGCTCTTGGAATATTAAAAATAAACATTAAAATAATGTTATATTTTGGGTAAAAATCAAATTAGTAGAATGTGTTAAGAATCATTTTTGTAACCTTTTAGATAATGTTAAAATCACAACGAAAAACAACATTTTAATGTTCTTAGAAAATTATAAATAAACATTCAAATGTCATATTTTGGGTAAAGAATGTTGTAAGAAATGTTTTTGTAATCTTTAAAGAACATTCTAACGTTCTTAAAACATCACAAATAAACATTCAAATAACATTTTGGGTGAAAAAGTTAGAACGCTGTAAGAAACGCGTTTGCAACCTTTAAATAATGTTCTAATCATGACAAGAAAACTGGACATTTTAGAATCACTTTCAAATATTTGGGGTAAAAATATAGTAGAATATTGTAAGAAATGCTTTTATAACCTTTAAATAACGTTCTTATTAACATCAAGAAACATTTTAATGTTTCAGAAACATTTAACATGATTAGAGAACACTCTGTAGAACATTGCTGGATTTGTGGATTTATATTTTAAATTTGACAAATATTCGCAATTCAATTTCTTTATTTTGTTAATGTACGTAATAATGTATGCATGTTAAGTGTTGTGTGGAGCCCAGGAAGACTAGCAATGCTTTAGGGGCATAGCTACTGGGGATCCAAATAAACAAACAAATAACTGATAATGCGGTTGAATGTGTAATACATACGGTAAGGCACGTGTCATGAGACTCTGGGCTCTCTGGGAACTTTGACCACGAGCTCCATGGGGTTGATGTTCTTATTGCTGAAGGCCTGTCGAATGATCTCCACAGCGTCCTGATGGGTGACGGCCTGCAGAGAGACGCCGTCCACCGAAACCAGCTCAAAACCAGCCTGAGACACACAGAACAGATGCACTGACTCACACTGATCTCCATCACACACACTCAGATCGACAGGGCTTCGTCTGTTACCCGCAGAGCATCGCTGGCAGACGCAGCTCCTCCTGGGAAGATCCTCTCGATCTTCACCACGGGCTGAACCCGCGACTCTGATCCTCCGGATATACTGATCCCTGATCACACACACAATCACTGCTTTACAATTAAACTAGACTACACTCGTTAGAACTGTGATGAAACAAGAAGCAGCAACAGATTATTTCTTCCATATTGTGAAGAACATCCAAGTGAAGCAGCTTATTAAAGAAAAGAAAAAAAATGGATGGAGATGTGCTGCTATCCATCAGTTGCACTGCAAAAAATGCTTTTCTCACTTAGATTTTTTGTCTTGTTTTCAGCCAAAATATCTAGAAATTATTAAATCAAGAAGGATTTTCTAGACAAATAAAAATTATTGTCTTGTTTTCAGAAAAAACAAGTCAAAATTAAGTGAGTTTTAGCTTAGAACAAGCAAAATAATCTGCCATGGGGTAAGAAAAATCATCTTATTTCAAACAGAAAACAAGAATTTTTCATGCCAATTTTAAAGGGGTCATATATTAAAAAAAATTAAATTAAAATCTTTTTAAATGTAATCTCTATAAATAAATAAAATCTTTTAAAATATATATTTTAAAATTTCCATTAATACAAATATTCAGTTTCAACATGTATTTAGTTTTTCATGATAATTGAGATTTTCACCTCTTTTACCACATAATTAAACACTTTTTTTGTGCTTTTCAATGAGGAGTGTATGAATTACCTAAAATTATTTACATATATATATATTAAACATTAAAAAATGCAAATGGATATCATTTTTTTTAAATCGCTCAGTAATTATTGTTTTTACTTAAGATCATACTGAATCATAATGTTGGCTCTTTTGGAATCACAAAATTAATCATAGTTAATTTAATATCAACACTCCCAGTTTCTGTTGAAATAACAAGCAGCTTTCTCATAATTACAGCAGAAATACCAAACAAAATATCTGAGCCAATACGGAGACCTTTGAATATTGTGTTCAAGTCAAAAAGGTTGAGAACCGCTGGTTTTAGACTTTTAGGAAACAACTTAACATGTAAAACATGTAAAAGCGTATTGTTGTCATCCATGACAGCTCATCCTTCAATAACAGCTTCTTTGTGTCACACAAACAGCTCAGATCAGACTGAAGGATCAGGGATCTGCTAGAAAGCACGCTTAAGCTGCTGGTTTGTAATATTTTGAGAGCGACAGTCGCTCCACACACACAGGAACAAACACAATCTACCACATTTGACTTGAAAATCATGTTTGGATGACACAACTCAAAAGATCAAGCCAATGTTGATTTCTCATTATATGACCTTTAAAGTCACACACACTTTTGTATGTAGATGCGGTAAAACGAATATGTGACCCTGGAGCACAAAAGCAGTCATAAGCAGCACAGGTATATTTGTAGCAATAGCCAACAATACATTGTATGGCTCAAAAATATATCAAAACTTCATTTTTGATTAGTAATATGCATTGCTAAGAACTTAATTTGAACAACTTTAAAGGTGATTTTCTCAATATTTAGATTTTTTTGCACCCTCAGATTCCAGATTTTCAAATAGTTGTATCTCAGACAAATATTGTCCAACAAACCATACATCAATGGAAAGATTATTTATTCAGCTTTCAGATGATGCATAAATCTCAATTTCAAAAACTGACCCTTATGACTGGTTTTGTGGTCCAGAGTCACAGATATGACCTCTTTAAAATCACACACACTTCTATTTAGATGCACTGAAAAGCATGAAAAGGAAACAGTGGATACCCAGAGACTGCTTGGTTTTGCTGATGTGGACGGTGGTGAGCTCAAACTCTGGCTCGGTGTGGATGTCACAGGTGCGTTTCTCATGCAAAGACTCTACCGCAGGTGACACTGTTGAACTATGGGACTTCTTCAGGGAACCGAAGACCTGTGAGAGCAGCGGCCTCTTGTGTCGAGGAGCGTCCACTACAGTGGACAGAACATCTGCTCTCCTCTCTGAATGTCCGTTCCTGACCGGAGATCCTCCTCTCTGTGATGAATCCTCAGAGCGACTGAGAGCGTCGTCCGGCGTTTGGACAGAGTGTGGACGCGTGTTCTCCGCCAGCAGCCAGTTGGGAAGGAGAGCAGACGTCCTGGAGGAGGTTAATGAGTCTGGATGACCGTAAGTATCCACAGGAACGTCCAGTAACGGGCTGAAGGCTCTGGACTCGTTCTGGTCTTGACCGCAGGACAGACGCAGCTGCGCCAGACCTTCCAGAAGCTGATTCTGTCTCTCAAGATCCTCTGCAGCGCGAAGCTCAAATCCACCGCGCAGATCTGAGGCAGAGAGACACGCTTTCCATTTATTATTTGGAATAATATGCATTGATAAACAGCGCACAACAAAACCAACAATGATTCTGAACTGGTTTGTGATTGTGTAATCTTCAGAGACGTTCGAACCCAGCTGGCATTTCAGCGTTTATTCAAGGGTGAATGTTAAATTTGTTTCAGTTACACAAATCAAAATCAGCGTTTAAAAAATAAACCTGCAATGTCTTTTCAAAACATTTTCAGTGTTGATTTACAAGCATTTTGTCAACAAATGGCTTTCACCACAGTTTGAATTGTTTCAGTTTTGCTAAATCAAATTGCAATTTTGTTTTAGTGTAATTTCAACAACCTTTTTAATGATCTTTCAAAATTAAACTTTTTTTTTCAACTTTGAAACAACTATTTTAATCACATTTTGACATTGGTCGGTTACATGGCGGCTGGGAGGTGTTTTTAGGTGAAAGAGGTGCAGTAGATGGAATTATTAATAGATACAATGTGAGAAGAACTGAAGCTCACCTGGTACAGGTGTGACGAGGTGGCGTCGGGGGGCGTGGCCTAACTGAGGAGAGCGGAGAGGAGAGCTTCTGCCTAATTAAAACACGAGACGAACCTTAGTGAACTATGAACCGCTGTCAAGATTGTGCATTATTATGTGAAGGTTATGATAACTTTACGTGAGCGCCTCTTCAGAATATCATAAGCGTCTTCTTCAAATGGAGACACCATGCTGTTGAAGAGCGGAAGATCACTGGAGGACACGAGCGATCTGAGAGGAACAGAGACACGTGAGCTTCAGTAAAACTACAGTAACTTCAACACATCACCTCTCATCAGGGATGCACTAAAACTTCTGCCACCAAAAAAAACAACAACAACAACAACAAAAATGGACACTCAGTGTTGGGAAGGTTACTTTGGAAATGTAATAGGTTATAGATTACAAGTTACCCTGTTTAAAATGTAACACACGTGTAGCTATTTCAATTACTTTATTACAGTAATGTAACTGATTACTTTTCTATATTTCTAACAAATGTTTTCAACTGTTAATCATTTTGAATTAAATCAGGCAGGGTTAACAATAGACTTTCAAAATCCTTCATTACTTGAATTAAGATGATAATAATTTCATTTTAAAGCACAACCACCACCTTTTACTTCGAGATCATTCTGAGGTTAAATACAGATTAAATATCATAAAAAGTAGTAGTTTAATAGCTATGATACTGTTTTGGAAATAAAATATTTGCATAGCTATGACAGAAAACACTGGCATCTAACAATGCCTTAGAAGAAAACAGTTAATCTTAAAACAATAAAGCATAAACAAATAAAACAGTTATTGAATAAGCATGTGTCCTAAACTTAATATTTTACAGCAGTCAGTGCAATTTGGGAAAGAAATCAATTAAATCTGTGTGTGTGTGTGTGTGTGTGTGTGTGTGTGTGAAAATATTCAGATGTAACTCCCTTTGTAATCGTTAACATTTTCATAAGTAACTAATTTATTACACATTTTTTTCTCAGAAACTGTAACTGATTACAGTTACGTTTTTTTGTAATTAAACTTCAAAATTCCGTTACATGTAACTAGTTACTTCCAGCACTGCGGATACTATAGCAATATCACACAAAGGCTAAAATTAGCATTTTGGCCACAATTGTTCATTTCTGTGCATCATTACCTGATAAAAACTCTTTCTCCCTCTTGATATCTCTTTTTAAAAGCTCATGAAACTAAAACACTTTTGCATTGCACACTAAAAACAATGACACATCATTTTGTTCTTTCAACTTCAAAACACTGCTGAAGCTCTGAAATCTTTGTGAATCATTTGTTTTGAATCAGTGGTTCTGAGTGCACATCAAACTGGCCAAGTCACACGAGGCTTCGTTATACTGTTTTGAACCTTGGTTTGATGAATTTAGAGGGTTTGCTGCGAGACGACAGTGAAACATGAACCAGTGTCTAATGTGGTTTTTCAGATTCAGATTCAGTTTTAAGGACAAACATGCATATTAATAAAAGAACATAATGATATTTAATTTACCTTTCAAGAAAACATTTGCAATTGGTTTATAAAAGGTCTTTATGCACATTTGGACTGAGTTTTCATTGCATTTACACTGTTTTGACCAGCAGATGTCATCAAAGTATCATATTTAGAGCACTTCAAAACAGCGAATCATTTTGCAAAGCAACAGGTTTCACTGATTTCAACAAGCGGTTTCTACAATCACGTGTGTGATGATAGCGGAGTCAAACTGACCCGAATTGGATTCAATATAATTCACCAAAAATCAGGTTAAAACAGTACATTTATAACATTAATAGTTCACACACATTAAAAAAAAAACATGGAAACATGATTTTTAATAACTGTATTTAACTATTTTGCATATTTTTTCACAAACTGTAAATTTTACTGTTTTTAACATTTAAAAATTTTTTTTAAAACATTTTAAACGGAAAAAGTGTGGAAAATCACTTCTATTCTGTATACTTTCCTGAGGCTCAAACAACACGTGCATGGCATTCACAACACCAAAATCAGTTTGATTCCCAGCAAATCTTACGCCGAAAAAGTACACCATCAATGCAGTGTAAATTTCTTCAGATAAAAGCATCTGCCGAATGCATAAATGTAAGCGCCCTTCGAGGGTAGTGGAGAATCTGATATTACAAAATACAAAAAATTATGTTTTCTTTGTATCTGTGCAACTGCTTGAATTTGAGGGTCAAACCGGCTGACAAATATCATAATAAAATATCATAAAATACATTTCCACAATACATCAGAGTGTCGAAACTATGCATGCATGTTCATGTAATTAATTTTAGGGTTCATTTACACAACATCGATGTTCTAAAAACAGAAAAGATTTTCCTTGGCATTTTTGAAAAGTTTCCCGCACAAATGATCAAAACGTGTCAAAATGATCCCTGTTCACGACTAAAAGCTCTGGATTATGCACGCCAAGCCAGTAGTTTATGATGTCAATTCGTAAAAAAAAAAACACTATGAGATGAGATGATAACCGTATTGTTTTAACGCGTTTTCAAAAGGTTGCATTTTCATGCCGTTGTCGTGTAAATAAACAGCCAAAACGCATAAAATGTTTTTCGTGTTTAGTTGAAAATGGTGATGTGACTTGCAAAACGAATGCTAGAATTACACAGCATCAGTTCTCCTCTCTTAATCGACTGCTAAGAGGCTTTATTTGTTTATACGTCGTGGTTTCTTCTCACCTGATCTCTCGGAGCAGCAGGAGCTTCTCTGGCGTGTTCATGACGGCCAGCAGCGGATGCACGAGCGTCGTCAGCCCTCGCTCTGATAAATACTGTAAGAACAGCACCAGTTTTGTCTCTGGACAAAGAAAACCTTTAATTATGTGAGATCATCAGGTTGAATCTCTCTTACCCGCTCACAGATTTCCATGAGCACGACCACATCTTCATCCTCCAGCAATCTGACGGCCATTTCTCGCACCTGAGTCAGAGCGTCCCTCTCAGATAAACCAGCATCACTCCTGCCTGTAGAAACTTTCAGTGCGGTCAGGTTTCATCAGATTTGTCTTATGTTTTAAAGCTTATATTTAGGTGAGGAGTTTAGTGGTTGCATGTTGGTAAGCTAACGATGTGATACTCTTAATAGCATAAAAATACATGCCAAAAATACTTTGTGTATATATATATATATATATATTAGTGCTGTCAAACGATTAATCGCATCCAAAATAGTTTTTGTTTACATAGCATATGTGTACTGTGTACATTTATTATGTATATATAAATAAACACTAATACAGTATATATTTTGAAAATATTTACATGTATATTCATATAATTTATATTATATATAAATATATTTAAAATATAAACAAAGCATATTTTTCTCAAATATATACATGCATGTGTGTGTATTTATATATATACATAATAAATAACACAGTACACACACATTATGTAAAACAACTTTTATTTTGGATGCGATTAATAATCGATTGACAGCACTGATATATATATATATAGCAATATTTACAGTACAGAATTAAAATTAAATCTATTTACAATGAACATTTATCCATTTTATTTTACTGCGTTTTCTATGCATTTTAATGCAACGAATGATTTCTGCATCAAGGACACATGCAGTGCTGTTTCAGATTTTGGTAACCGAACATGATGTCTAATATTACCCAGAATGCTCTCTGAGCGGGACGGAGATCTGGAGCGTGATCTTGAGGAATCTCGCTTTCGAAACAGACTGAAGAATGTTTTGGAGCGCTGCAGCGGACTGCTTCCCTCTTCTCCTCTTTCTGTCTGCTTCCTCTTCTGTTTCTTTTCCTCTTCTGTGAAAACAGGAGAAACAAAGCGTTTGCAGTAACGCTAGTTAAAATAAAGGGCATGAAATCAGGCAGCCACTTGTTCTGTAAAAGTTGATTGTTCTGTAAAAGTTGATTGTTGACAAATTTTTACATATGAAGGTATTTGCACTTCAAAAATGAACAAAGTGGCACTGATGAGTTTGCAGGTAGCTGTATAAAAAAAATTGGAAACAGAATTTCCTCACAAATCTATTTATCATTTTCAAACGGTATAGCAAAATATGACAAAAGAATTTTTTTTACTGAAACGGAAATTAAAGTTAAATTAAAATTAAGTTAAAGTTTAAATGAAAAAAAAAAATTTATTTACCCAAAAACCTAAAATAAAGTTTATTTAATAACCAACTGATTAATCAAATGTATTTAATATCAAACATAAATTAGTTTAAATGGACATAAGGCAACTTTGTTTTTATTAATGATATAATAATGTTTACATTAAAACATTTAAACTGTGTCTGTAATAAAAACATTTTGTGACAAATGAAACTTATGTTAAATAATAAAGACAACAGGTTTAGTAAAAATATAACTATTATCTAATATAGTCTTTTTTTTTTCTAGCTGACTTTTGAGTTTATGGTCACTGAATGTGTTTTCTGATGTAAATGTGATGTTATGTGACATTATCGATCTTAAGTTGTTTTATTGATGTCTTTCCACAGCTGAGACACGATTAATTTTAGTAAGTTGTTCTGTTTCTTCTAATGTTCATTCATGTTTATTTGCTGCTATAACTAGTAGTACAGAAGAAGAGATGATCAGTTCACTACAGCGACTCATTAAACAACACATTAAAGAGCATCAAAACCACATTTAGCGCTTGAACTTGGTATGTGGCTGCATATGACCTCAATGTACCACAAAACCCCACCTGACACAGTCACATGACTTCGAGTTCGGCGTATGGGAGGACTCGGTCGGCTGAAAGCCATGAGCAGAGATGTATCCCTGCCTTCCCTTCTTCTCTCTCCAAACTCTCCTTCGCTCCGGATCACGGAGTCCTGCAGCAGTTCTGTGGGTCCTCGGCTCACCGTCCGCAGCTGCTCTGACCGACTGTCACTCTCAGTGGAATCTGGATGAAACTGGGCCTCAGTGGAGCCGCAGACGTCGGACATTTTGGCTCCTAAAGGCAAGCTAACGGGCAGAGTCGCTTGAGAGAGTCCGCTCACAGAGCCGAGGGGCGTCCCGGAGGACAGAGAGGAGGTGGACGACTGAGACTCCGACCCTTGTGAGGACGAATAGACGGTTCCACTGCCCGCTGGAAGAGGTCAAAGGTCGGTGTACTTAAGAGATTAACAATTTATATTGTTGTGTAAATGCTGAAAAAAAGAAACTCACTTTTATTCACCCAGCTGAGTTCTGTAACCATTTCTTTGTAGGCTGGATATCTGCCTGCTTCCTGTGAACAAAACATCGTATCACATTTATATACGAGCTGTCAGTCACTGCAGAATATCATTTTGTCGGTCATCTTATCAGACGAAAACCTAAAATATTTCCCCCTGAGATTTCAAGCATATATTTTAAATATTTATCAACACATTCACATGTTTACAGTTCTCTGATGTTGATTAATAATCACACGACACGCAGATGAACAAATAAAATATTTCAACTTTTTTTAAGTGTTTTATTTTTGATTGTTTTTATTATAAAATTATTTAGTTTCATTTAATATTTGTATGGTTTAATTTTTGGTGTATTATTTGGTTGTTTTTACTAGAAAATTATTTTTATATTTTAATTTCACATTCTTATAATTTAATTAATATTTCAATAAAAAAACAATACATTCACATGTTCAAGGGTCATATGATGTGCAGTTAAACATAAAATATTATATCTTTTAATAATTTTGTCTCTGTTTTGTTTAGATTTTAAAATTATTTTAATTTTACATTTTTATAGTTTAATTTTAGTGTTTTATTTTAATTGTTTTGATTTTAAAATTATTTATTTTTATTTTATTATTTAATTCATATTCCAAAAATTAACCAACACATTTGTATGTTTATGGTTCTCTGATGTTGATTAATGGTCGCATGACGTGCAGATACACAAATTCATTTTCAAATAAATATAATATATAAAACATTTATTTTTAGTAAGCATTTTAATTGACCATTTTTATTTTTAAGTTTAATTTTACATTATTAATCATTTAATGAATTACTAGCTTTTCATCATTTTTTGCGAAACCCTGTGTTAGACAAACTTGACTGTTTTGTCCGTGCTGGCAAAAAAAATAAGTATCAACACAGCAATATGTCCTTATTTGCTCCAAACTGTTTATCTGGGTCCTGGTCATGAATGTTCGGAAAGGTGGCGTGTTTAATATGGACACAAAGAGTGTATGAGTTTGCAGGAATACCTGATCCAGGAACAGAGTGAATAATGCACAGCCTGACACACAGAAACCAGAGAGCCACATCAGCCATCTGCTGTGTGTGTGTGTGTGTGTGTGTGTGTGTGTGTGTGTGTGTGTGTGTGTGTGTGTGTGTGTGTGTGTGTGTGTGAGACTCACTTTTATAGTCAGTATGACATGAGGTTGACTCTTCAGCACTTCCACTGCTCTGTAATGGTTGATGTTCTCAAAGCTCACGCCATTGGCTGACAGGATCTGATCCCCCATCTTAACTCCGCCCTGTTCTGCCAGACCACCAGGATCCAGCCTGCAAACAGCCAATCAGACGCAACACTAGAGTTCTGTTCACATCAGAACACTTTCACATTTTCACACTGTATCAGAGCTTGATGAGTTTTTCTGTAAGCATGTGATCTATGATGGCAAAACTAAAACTAAAACTGATTTTGTTACCTGAAGTAAAATTAACTTTAACTAAAATGAAATATTAAAAAAACAAAAAAAAATATTAAAATTACATTATTTTAGCTAGTTACCAAGGCAATGTTTCTCATTTTCATTTAGTTTATTTTTGTATAAATAAATAAAATGTAATTAAATAATATTTAATGGAAACCATAGAGACATATTTAAAAAAAATAAAATAAAAATGACAAACAAAATTACTAAAACCTTTGAATTAAAATGAAAACAGAAAATGTACTATATATATATATATATATATATATATATATATATACAGACGCACACACACACACACATAAAATTGACAAAATTTAAAAAAATATATAACCTTTATATATGAATATAAAAATTAATTCAAAATATTAATAAAAAAATATAATAGTATCTGAATGATACTAAAATAACCCTGGTGACCTCACCTCTTTCTGTCTGATGTTAAGACCTTCAAACTTAGAGCTGTAAAATTATTTTAAATATTCAGACAAAGCTTTGTCAAGCCAACATCAGCGTTTTTGACTTTATTGATCTAGCAAAAGAATTTATGTTTGATTTGTTTTACTTATTTTAGTGTTAATAGACCCAAAGGAATTCAATAATGCTATAAAATAAAATAAAACGTTTAGAATCAGAGGTGAAACCAGAGGGACCCAGCAGTTCGGTCCTGTTGCACGTGTGCTGCTGTACTGACTTGGAGACGTAGATGCCCAGGTTGTATTCTCGTCCTCCGCGGATGTTGAGTCCCAGGCAGGGCTGGTGTTTAGAGAGATGGAGGTGAACCGTTCGACACAGCGCTCCATCTGAGCTGTACACCGAGACGGGAGCGTCCGATTCCTCCACCACCATCCGCCGATGGATCAGATCCACCCTAAACACACAAACACACGCTGAGGATCTCTGCTCTGGACACCAAAGCGCTCGGTTAGGTTGGTGACGCTCACCAGGTGGTCTTCTCGTTAGTGTAACGAAGGCCAGGCACGCGTCCCAGCCGCTGGACGAGCAGACGGAGACGAGCGTGACCCATCAACACCTTCACAGCGCTGCTCATGCTGATGTTCTCCAGACTCACGCCGTTCACCTCCAACAGCTTATCACCAGCACACAGACCCGCCAGCTCTACACACACACACACACACACACACACAACCTCTTCAACACAGAACAATATCAACAAGTCACGTTTATTTACTGTATGTAGCGCTTTATACAATACAGATTGTTTCAAAGCAGCTTCACAATAATAAACAGGAAAATGTGTCAGTGCCATTATTAAGATCAATAAAGTTCAGTGTTGCTTAATGTTGTATATATGGTATTAATCTGATCTCAGATCAGTTTTACAATCTAGACACTTTTAATTGCACATTTGTATAATAAAAAAAAGTAGTAGTTCTTTATTGTCTCTTATTGGCCTTCCACAGAACAGACCAGGGTTATTATAGTTAACTAAAATTGTACTTTAACTGAAATAAAACAAAATATTATATATATATATATATATATATATATATATATATATATTATTTTAGCTAGTTGCCAAGGCAACATTACTCATTTTCATTTAGTTTATCCTGATGAACTAAATGAAAGCAAAACAAACAAACAAACAAATAAAATGAAAAATGTGCAGATGTATTTAAAAAAAAAAAAAACAACACAGAAACACACAACAAAATTACTAAAATGAAAACAGAAAGTATATTAAAAACATTTATGAAAATAGTATCTCAATGCTACTAAAATAACCCTGGAACAAATTAACCAAGCCCTAAAAATGTATTAAAAAAAAAACATATTATATACTGACACTTTATATTTAATGGTATTTGATTTATTTTTTATTTTATTTTATTTGTTTAGTTAACAGGGATATTGTATATTAATAAAACATTTCTATAAATGTACCAGAGTTAGCCAAAGGCTATTTTCCATGGTCTACGATGATTTGTAGATTGCATTTAATAGATTACACTTAGTTTTTACACTTTTAAGAAAACATGCAATTGGTTTGTAAAAGGTGTCTTAATGCATGCTTGTTTTGAATATTTATTGCGTTTACACCAATTTCACCAACAGGTGTGGCCAGTTTAAACACTTCGGAACAGTAAATCAAACATTTCAAAAAGCTGTTTCTCCCACCACTAACTATGCTTGCCATGCCCTCGTCTCAGATATTCACTCTGAACCTAATGAAGACATTATTTAGTATAATTCTTGAGCTCTTTTCATTGTGGGGGGCATTGAGAGCTCCCTGAAGACTCTGACCTGCGGCGCTGTTCTTCTGCACTCTGCTGATGAAGACGCCGAGTCCGTGTTCAGATCCTCCTCGCACACTGAAGCCCAGCTGACCATCACCACCCCTGATGACCGTCAGCGTCACGATCTCACCTGCAGACAGACACACGCTCAGCGGTCAGCTCTCAGCGCGTACGCGGTTCATTCAGAGTCACTTCACCTGCTTCACCTGTCTCAGCCTCCATCTGTGAGTCTCTGTCCTGTTGGATATGATGAACCGATCCTAGAACGCTAGATATCAGCTCGCTGCGACACAAACAGAGACATCCATCAATCAAGCAATCAATCAAAACGTCAAATCAAAAATAACTGAATGAAAATATCACTAAGATGCCTCGGATACAATCTAAAAATATGGTGATTTTAATCTGGTACAATTCATAATATTGTATTTTCATGAGTTTATATTTCACAATTTGGACTTTTTTTCCTCACAATTCTCAGAATTGCAATATATAAATTCAGAATTTCGCAATTTTCAGAAAAAATTGTCAGATAAAAGCTGCAATATCCTTTTTAATTTGTCATCCTGTGGTGAAAACAAGCTTCCAAATATATCTGTACTGGCTGTGTTGCTGAATTTTAAGCTAATATGAGGCGATTTATTATTTTAAAAAAGGTAAAGAGTGGAAAGCGAATTATTTCAAACGTATTATAGCAGATTATTTATTATGATTAGTGATTGTGGTTACAGCTACTTACATATTCGATGCTGATAGATCATTAAAAACCATAATTGTTCCAAAAAATAATTAAATTAAGTATCTTATTTTTTATGCTTAGAAAAATATGCTCTTGAACATCATATAAATTCATACGTTACAGCAATGTATTACCATAATATTTACTGTACTTTTAGATGTAATTAAGCAATTCACTGTTACTTTCAGACTCTTTAATGAATCGTTTGGTGTTGTGGTGATGTAAATGATATTAATTGTGTGATTTTTGGTTGATTCATGAACGCGCTTCTCTTTTAATGAATGCCTTAATCCCGCACTCACGCGCGCGCGTTCACGAGCCTCAGGTATCATTTAGCACCTCAGAAAGTCAAACTAACACAAACAACCACTAACTTACATCTCAAAATAGCTGTCGATATACAAAGAGTGTGTAATATGTTCAAACTCATACTAGCGATTAGCAGCAGATCCGTTTATATTAAGTTACTGAATAACGGGAGCCCGTCCGTCAATATGAAACGCTCCGCGTTGCTTCAGTCATTCAATATCACACCTGAGAGACGCTACAGGTGAATAAATACCCTTATTAAACAACAAGAACTCTCTAATCGACACTTTAACCGACAGATGAAACTTTTACCTGTGTGAATCGTAGCTGTTTCCATGCTGAGGTGCGTATCGTAATTCCTGACGCCCGCGGCTGTTAACCGTCCTCTGCCGTGACCCGCTCTCTGATTGGCCGCATTGAGAAGGTTGCGAGATTCCTATTGGACGCTACATCTGTCAATCTTCACTCTGAGGCGGATCCTGTATTTATAAGCTGTCTGTCAAGCAGAGCCACATGCTTTGGTTCATATATTCATATATTTATTGTATGTGTTTATGAGCTCATATTATCTGCGAGACTACATTAAAATATTTGTACTTTTTTACGCATATTTGTTTTTTATTTTTACGTTTAAATATTTACATTTTTTAAAAATGTAATGATATTTAATATACATTTCACATTAATTAAACATTTAATTAATTTTATTTAATATTTGTAAGCTTATTTGTCACACCACAGTGATTTATTCAGTTCATTTCATAGCATGCACATGATAATCTACACTTTAACAAAGGACTGAAGCACAAAGAATGAAAGAAAATAAGAAGAAAATCAAGACATTTCAGTATTTAAAACATTACATATGTTTGTATCATCAATAATTTGATTATTTTAAAATTAAGGGGGAGTTTTGTGTAGTAAAAACAAAAATTAAAATTCAGTTTTGTGTGTGTGTGTGTGTGTGTGTGTGTGTGTGTGTGATCTAAAGTGTCAATCATCAAGGCCATCCCCTCATTAGAGTTTAGGATCAGTCTGTCATATAGACACTCTCAGACGACACACACACACACACACACACACACACACACACACACACACACACAATAATGCATGCCATGAATAGTTTGGTAAAACTCAGTTGATTTGATTTCAAGGCAAAATCAAGTTATTCTGTTAATTTTCAAAGATGCTGTGGTTAGGTTTGATATGAATCTAATTGTCTTGAGTCTCTTCTGTTTTCTGAATCCGGCTGACAGCAGTCCGGACCGCAGTGAGATCGGCTTTATCTCCAAACTCCTTCTCATGGTGCTCCAGTAGAATCCCCTACAACACAAACACACGAGATCACATCATTCACTCAGTCATCAGGAATCATCATCCTGACCATCCTGTTTTATACGTTTGGACATTTTAAAATCATGTATCATGAAGATGTTTGTTGTACATTACCTGATTCTCTGGTCCAATCACATAAAGGCCTCCTAGCACAAACCCCTCCCCCTTCCTGTTGCCGTGGTAACCTCTCCTCCACACCTGCAGCAGGTTCCTCCAAACCCCAAATCGAGCGAATCCCAAACTCCTCATCGTCCTCCGCGTCACACCATAGAAACACATCTGAAACAGCCAAGAAATCTGTATTTATAACATATAAATAATATAACATATAATAATATAATAATATCTTGAAACACTGCTCAAATTAAACCAGAATTAAATAGTGTTTATTTATGCACTCATTTATTTATTTTAAAGATATTTTACAATAACATAACAATGGTACTTGTGATTCATGACGGCATATACAGCCATTCATAACTAAACTATTTTTTTTTTTTAAATAATTTAACATCGTGTCAGCAGCCACAGTAATTTTCATAGTGAGAAATAGGCTAAAATATGACAAAATAAGAAGAGAAAATAATAAATAAATAGAAGCATGAATATGAGAATGATGCAAAATGTTACTGATGTTACTTATGTTTGTAATCCATTAGCATTAAATAAAATCAACTACAAAATATTATATTAAATATATCATATAAATATTATGTTATACATAAATATTTTATAAAATATATAATTTACAAAATACAATTGGAGGAGTGATGACCAAATATTGTAAGCAAATAAATTCCTGAAGACTTTCTAATAAATCTGAGCTTTTCTTACTATGTTTAATTAATTCTGAGAACAAACTCTTAAATGAAAAAAGACCACAATTATGCCTGAAGCAGCCTAAGGAGTTCATGAGGAGCTCGTGTCGTGTCGTCTCATGAGTTCGTGTTGAAAGGAGCTCCAGTAATGACCTGCTGATCGAGGAAGATCTCTCCGTTAAAGTAGGCTCTGAAGTCCTGAATCTCTGAGGCGATGTCCTCCTTGACCACAGCGACCAGAGCGACGCCACGCTCCTCCAACTGAGGCTTCAGAGACGAGAGATCAGACGCCTCCTGACACACACACACACACAGCACTGTGAGGACGCACGTGTGTGTGTGTGTGTGTGATTATACACATGAGAACATGAGAAACACACACACACCTCTCTGCACAGAGATCATCCCGGCCGTCTGACCACCATAATAACGGCTCCCGTTCGCTCCCACAGAGAGACGGCTTTAACATTCACCTCATCTGAGGAGAAACAACACACATGCATTGATACATGCCAAATTTAGCCTCATTTCATGTCTTGGTTCAGTTGAACTGCTCTAAACAGCAAATGCATCAACAACTAAAAACATGCAATTTCACCACATGTACTACAGTAAAGCAGCTGTGAGCATTTACAAGGTGAATCTGACATAGAAATTTCTGCATCATATTTCACCAAAAACCAAATACAAATAAATAAATCTTTCCTTGTCACACAGTTTCTGAAAGCTGTCACTCAAACAGCAGAAGCACACACCAAACCTACAAAACCAGACACTGATTCTCAGCCTTTGACTCAGTTTTCAATTTCAGAAAACACTTTTTGCAAAACACAACACACAATTCTCTCCGTAACACACACAAATCTAACAGGAGTTAATATTATGGCAAAAGTGTTTGCAAATGTTTGCTTTTGAGACGTGTTTGTGATATTTTGAATGCATTACTTCATTTTGCAAGAGATGCGAGGCAAGTTTTGAAAATGTGTGTAAGCAGTTAAAAAAACTAAGATTTGTGCACTGCCGGCTGTATTGTGAATGAGATGTGGTGATCTCTGACCTCCGGCGGTGGATCTGAGCTCGGCGCTGGCCAGCCTGTCCAGAGACGCCCGGTCCGGTTTGGTCAGAAACAGATCAGTGTTTGCCAGCAGAACGTAAACTACAACAACACACACTCCCGCTGACCACAAACCCACACACACACCCTCCAGACCCTGCAGGAACACTGCACACACACACACACACACACACACACACACACACAAAACACAACAATTCACCGCCATTCATTTACTGCTGTATTTCCTATAGATTTCTCTCTCAATTACACTATTTTAAATAGTTATTTTGCTCTATTTTATCTGTATGCATCAGTGCTAAAGCACCTTAAAAACTGATGTTAGTGATGATTCACAGAAATTATTAAGTTAAATAAAATTTTGCTCAAACATCAGTACAACACAAACACAGCTTAAGCCAGTCACTGTGTTAAAATAAGTGACCCTGCAGCACAGAAGCAGTCGTACAATAGCCAACAATACATTGTATGGGTCAAAATTATACATTTTTCTTTTATGCCAAAAATCATTAGGATATTAAGTAAAAATCAAGATATTTTGTAAATTTCCTACCGTAAATATATCAAAACTTCATTTTTGATTAGTAATATGCATTGCTAAGAATTCATTTGGACAACTTTAAAGGTGATTTTCTCAATATTTAGATTTTTTTGCTCCCTCAGATTCCAGATTTTCAAATATTGTCCGATCCTAACAAACCATACATCAATGGAAAGATTGTGTATAAATCTCAATTTAAAAAAATGTCCCCTTATGACTGGTTTTGTGCTCCTGGGTCACATACTGGCTGTATTAAAATATCAGTTATCAGCCTCATATTAATCTGAAATGCTCACAATCTGTTCTCTACAATAAAACAAAAGCATTTTGATAAATTAAATGAATTAAATTTGATTAACTCCTGTGTTGTCTGGGGTAATCTAAGAATAAAAGCATTAGCAATAAAACAAGACAGAGATTCACACTGAACACCTTTGAGCTAAAATAATCACTTGAAGTTATTTAAAGTTAATATTTCAATAAACCAATGCTTAGAATGAGAATTATGAAAAACTGATGAGCAAAAAACAGCATTAATACTTACTGATGTTTAGTCCTGTATCTCACACTGAAATTACAGCCTCAAACACACACATATCTAACAGAACAATTAGCATAAAACAAACATTAACCAATCAGGAGAGAGAACAGAGCGACACTCTGACCTGTCAGATTTAGAAATATGCCAACGATATTCTCACAGTCCGTTCTCTGCCATAAAACATCAGCATGCGTTTGATAATAAATCACATTGTTTTGTATGCCTGGGCAAATCTGAGAACACAGAGGCAAAAGATTCCCAGACTTTTCTTGACAATATTTTCTTGAAGTCCCCCTGAGGTTTGAAATTAATATTTACATGACAAGCAGGTAAACCAAGAAAATATTTCTTTTTTTTTATTATTGTTATTTAATTATTTTATAAATATTTATAAATCAATAGGATTTATTTATTTAAATTTAGCATTTATTTATTTTATTTTATTAATTTAATAGCTTTTTCCCAGTTTGTGGAAACCCTAAAATAAGGAAACAAACTCAATACACAGTAATGCATTCACAAGTAACACACATTTGGTCGATTATAGTGTGTGTTTTATTGGTGTGTTTTACAGGTTTCTGTGTGTGTGTAGAGCGTGAAACATCGAGACTGATCCTTCATCTGAGTTTAGAGTCAGTCTGTCATCAACTACACACACACACGCGCATATATATATATATATATATACTGTATATCATTATTGTTTACATATGGACGGCTTTGCATTCTCTATTCTACTATTTTCAAGATTCATATTTAGTTCAGAATAACATGCATTCAAGCTGAGAAAGCTTTCATTAAGCGAGTGATTATTGAGCTCATGGCTATTTTAATTTCAGTTGAGTATTTATCTGTTCAAGAGCCTGAATAACGTCGGACTTCTTGACTTTGTCTCCAAACTCCATCTCTCTGTGTTCCAGCAGGATCCCCTGTGCAAAAAAAAACATACAGGAAGATTTGAATTTATGAATCATATTTGCATGTCTTGAACACTGGCGGGAGGGAGCCATTTATTTAGGTTGAAATGCTCTTTTTTTGAAAGAAATTAAATAATTAAAGGATTTAAATGGATTTGTGAAAATAAAGAAAGAACGAGAATAAAGTAAAAGTATTAATTTGTACTGTTTGCAAATATTTTTATTTTAAAACCTGCACAAATTAACTCTTGATGATATGCCTAACGTGTTGAAAATGTTGCAAAATGTTTCTTGTCTCGTCACATTCAGCACACATTTTCAATTCAAAACACTGAAATTTTACATTTTGTGTGCAATTCTTGGATTTGTGTGTGAAGTTTTGAAAAAAAGAGGGAAAGTTTTGAAAATCTGTGCAAGCAGCTGAAAAAAAAACGAAATATTGTGG